>JAMAGB010000046.1:0-105906 GCA_023625975.1 Talaromyces sp. PYS2103
ATTAATATTGTTTAATTCTATCTATACAATATTACTTAAATATATATTTAATTAATTATATATTTTAATTATAAATTCTTTATATACTCTCTAGAAGAACTAATATAGTAATTATCTTCTAGAAATATACTATATATAGTGAGACTACTTTATAATATTCTAGAAATAGGAAATCACTAGTTCTAAATATATTATAATTATTATATAGAGAAGCTTAATATAATAATATTAATCTATAATCTCTATTTTCTATACTATATTAATCCAAATAGAAAAAACTCTTCGCGCTCTCACGCCCGACACCGCAGGACGTGATACTACCTAAAAAACTATTAAAAGTTCAATCTAACTATCATCCAATGGTCTCTCTGAAGCCTCACTAAAAGGCAGGCGCTGATAGTAGTGATAGAGATAAAGATAGTAAAAATAAACACACATTATATAGCTATAAGGCTACTAAAGTATTACTACTACTATTAATAATTATAATAAATAAAGGTAAAAGAGAGGAATAAATAGATTATATTTTTATAAAGAAAATAATTACTAAGATTCTATAAGAAATTAATATTAAACTTAATAGTGAAAAGTATTTAAAGCTAGAATAACTATTTAGATATTTTAAAATAAAGCTGCTATATAATACACTACTAGTTCTTAGTAAGATATATAAATATATTAAATATCTTAAGCAATAGAAAAATATTCTTATAGTCTAGAAACTAATATATAGCTAGATAATAGTAGTCTTAGTATTATTAGTAAAATCCTTCTTAGAAAAGAATCTATAGAAGATTGTGATTTAGTAATTAAATCTATTAGAAGAGGAAGTAAAAAAGCTAAAGAATTAACTACTTATTAAAATTAATGTAAAGTTTAAAAAACTAGATCTAGAAAAGATATTATTTCTATAAATACTATCTAGAGATAAGATAATAATAATTACTAATATTTTAAATACTAAGATAAGAGCTAAGCACTATAGGGAATAATAGAAAGTAATATTTAGTATTAATACTAAGACCTAATAATAATAATATCTAGTACTTATATATAAAGTATGTGTATTAAACTACTCTAATAATAATATAGAAAGGAATATCTATAAAATAAAAAAATAAAATCTAATAATTATTTTTAATATTGTAAAGATTAGATTTAGATCCTATATATATTATAGAAATAAAGTCTAAAGCTCTCTTATAATAAATATCATTAATCTAAATACTATAAACTATCTTATTTAAAAAAAATAATCATTAATAGAAAAATCCTTAAAATAGAGTTATTTAAACCTATAATATTAGTTATTTAATACTATAATTACTATAAATATAGATATACTAAAAAGTACTATAAAAATAGAATTATATATAGAAGATATAGAATACTAGAACATATAAGTAATAAATACTAGATATAAAATATAATAAATATATAATATACAAACTACTTAGGTAGCTATTTAATAGATTATTTAATTTATTTTAAGTATATTAAGAAGACTATAAAAGTCTAATAAATCTAGTATATAAAGCTAAAACTTTACTAAAGCACTAAAACCTCTAATATCTTATATCTATAATTATCTAATATAGCTCTAGCTATCCCCTAATAAAGAGTAATATAATTTAATATAATTTAATATAATTATAATAATAGATAATAAGAATAAAAAAGAAAGAACTAACAGTTTTATTATAATTATAACTAAAAAACCTAGAGATAGACTATAATAATTATTAGTTATATTATTAGATAAGATAATTATAGGCTTCCTTATATAGGTAGAAAAAGAAAGTAAATAAATATTAATAATTATCTCTAGCTCCTAATCTATTAAGAATAGTATACTAATAAGTAGTCTAATTCTATAACTAAGCATCTAATATTAAACACCATATTAATACTATAATATAATATAAATAGATCTTTTAAAATTATAACTATATTTATAACTAACCTAGTAATAAAAAATATTAATATAATAATAATATAGAAACTAGCTAAAAATACTATAATAATAGTAATATACTATATATTAATATCTTTCTTCTTTCTAATATACTTTTTAAACCAATATATAAGTGCCTATTATCTATTAAATAAAAAACTTAAAAACTATCAGTAGAATATTATATTCTATAAAAAATATGATATAGTACTAGAACTAATAATTAAAAAAAAAAACTTAATATAATTAATATTTACTTTTATCTATTAATAATAAATATATCTAAAATAGCAGTCTTAATTACTAAATTAAACAAACTAGACTAATAGAAAATAATATTATTAGAGGACTTTAATATACACTATTCTATATAAAATATTAAAAAGAACTAGAGAATAAACTAAAAAATAATAAATATTCTTAAAATAGTTAAAAGATAAGATCTAGAACTAATAACCTAATTAAAAATACTAATATAGTAAAAATTACTAAGAAATAAGTTAGAATTAATTATTAATTTTATATTTATAAGCTAATAACTATTTAATAGTTTATAAAAATATAGAATTAATTATAATCTTAACTATAGCTTAGACTATTTTTTAATAATAATTATACTAGATATAAAAAAAAGCAAACTAATATAAGAAAAAACAAAATATATATAGAAAAAATTAAATATAATAATAACTATAAATAAAGCCTAGAGACTATATATCCTAAAGCATTTAAAATCTTTAAAATAGATTAATAACTATATAGCCTAACTAATAGACTTCTATTAATAAATAGCTAAAAAAAATAGCTCTAAAAATAAATATATCTAAGCAATAAAAAATATTATAGTAAACTCTAAAAATAAAAGAAATAATAGCTAAGATTAAGAAAATATATTAACAGAATCTTAATAAAGACTAAATTTAAAAACTAGAAAAGATTAAAAGAGTAATAATCTAGTATATAAAGATATATATATAAAAAATCCTTCTTTATAAAGCAGCTAATATATTAAAAGAAGTATAGAATCTAATCTAATAAAAAAAAAATATAAAATCTTCTATTATAACTAAAATACCTCTACTAGACATACTCAAAAAAAAAAAAGTAAAAACCTTTAATAAAAAGATAAAATAATTTAGTAAAAGATTCTTCTCCCTATTATCTAAAATAGATCTATTAGATATTAATATAACTATAATCCCTAAGCCTATACTATCTAATAGAACTATTAGTAAAAAAAAGATTAAAAATATAATCTAAAGATTATTCTTATATAAAATTATTAGTATAAATAAGATCTTAAACATACTAATCAAAATAATAGATAAGCTAATAATAAAAATAATCTAATTACTAGTCTAAGCTATCTAGAATTAAGGCTATATATTAAAGTAGTTTAAGATAATTAGAATTATTACTATCAAAAAACCAATAGAAGAAGACTAGTCTAAAGCTAAAATCTAGAGATTTATAACTTTATTAAGCACTATTAGAAAAATAATAGAATTAATTATTACTATATATCTCTAAAGAATAGCAGAAGAATATAATATATTCTTAAAATAGTAAATAAAAAGCTAAAAAAAGAGATTTATTAAATATACCTTAGCACTATTAACCTTATAAATCTATATAATATAAAAAATAAAAAATATAATATTCTTATTATTACTCAATATATCAAAAGCCTTTAATAATATAATTAAAAGAAGACTAATTTATATTTTTTAAATAAAAAAGATATTAGAATTTTTAATATAATAAATAAAGAGCTTTATATCTAATAAAGCTATAATATTATATTTTAAATAATAAGAATTAACAATAATAAATATAAATATAGAAATCTTATAAAAATTACTAATATTCCTAATCTTATTTTTATTCTATAACTCTAAGCTAGTTAAGAAATATAATTTAATAAATAATTATATAACTAGTAGCAGCTTTATTAATAATATTAACTTTTTAATATAAAGATATTCAACATATAGTATTATTTAAATATTAGAAAAAACATATAAATAATATATAGATTAGATAAGAAAATATAGAGCCTATTTTAAACTATTGAAATATAAGCTTATATATCTTATAAACCTAAGACAAAAGTTTAATACCACTAAAATTATCTATCTAGGGGACATAGTAATAAGACTAATTAAAGTAATTAAAATTCTAGAAATAATACTAGATCTAAAACTTAATTAAAAGAAATATTATAAAATTACACTATTAAAAATAAAAACTAATAAAAAAGTAGTTATAAGATTCTTTAGCTTAATATAAAGCTTATTAATAATTAAAATAAGAAAAGTTTATACTATAATAATAAGATTAATACTTATATATATAATAGTATATTAGTACCAGCCTAAACTCTAGAATAATAAAGAACTAGCTATAATAAAAATATTAATAAAAATTTAAAATAATAGCCTATATATAGTTCTTAGAGTGTTTAGAGCAATATTTATTTAACTATTAGAAATTTATATATTTATATTACTACTTAACCTATTCCTTATTAAGAAAATAATAAATTTTTAAAATAGATTAAAGAATTTATTAGTAAAAAAAATAATATTTTAATTATACTAAAAAATTATACTTATTTTAAATAAAAGATTTATACTAATAATAAAGAAGATTTTATACCTATATCTACTTTTAAAAAATTAATATAAACTCTAGATAGTAGAGACTATAATATAAAATAATATACTAAGCTAAATAAGATTAAGAATATACGAGGTCTCTACGGTGCATTTATCCACCGAAGGCATGTCAGAGCATAAGCTTTTTAGCACTAGCCTAATTAAGAAAGAATTTTATATTATTTCTAGAATTAATTTAAATAACTAATATCTTTCAACATAGGTCTAAAACTTTAATTTTTTAGCTCTAGATATATATAGAATTAAGGTAGATCTTATACATACTTATATATTAACTAGCTTATAAGCTGATTCATACATCAGCTTGTAAGCTGGCTATCAAGCTGTCTATCAGGCTGGCTGGCAGGCTGGTTATCGAGCTGGCTATCAAGCTGGTTATCGAGCTAGGGGACAGGCTGGCTATCAGGCTGGCTAGCAAGCTGGTTATCGAGCTGGGGGACGGGCTGGCTGACGTGCTGGCTATCGAGCTGGTTATTGAGCTAGGGGACGGGCTGGGTATCGGGCTGACTGGCGAGCTGGGTATCGAGCTGGGTATCGAGCTGGGGGACGGGCTGGGTATCGAGCTGGTTATCAAGCTGGTTATCGAGCTGGCTGACGGGCTGGATATCGAGCTGGCTGACGTGCTCGATATCGAGCTGGCTGACGTGCTGGGTATCGAGCTGGGGGACGGGCTGGGTATCGGGCTGGGTATCGAGCTGGGTATCGAGCTGGGAGACGGGCTGGCTGACGGGCTGGCTATCGAGCTGGCTGGCAAGCTGGCTGGCAAGCTGGTTATCGAGCTGGGGGACGGGCTGGCTGATGGGCTGGGAAGGAGCTATTATTAACTCATAACCAAGAAGCCCTAATCTAAAGCCCTAGCTAACATCTAAAAAGGGAGGTCACGTTACTACAGGTTTTTTTGACCAATCGGAATAGATCTTAATAGACCAATCAGAGCAAAGTGGATACTCCCGAATCAACCTGGTAAACTAGCAGAGCTTACGCTCTGCTAATAACTTACTGACTTGTTCTATTAGCTGAATCAGATACGACTTACTATCCTGCGTCGTCAGTCAGCATAAGTGGACTTCATTAATATAACGAGTCACGACCTACTTATGACACCTACGGGCTAGGTAGGCTTCTATGAAAGATAATCAATATTGACAAAAGGTATAAATACAGAGATACTCCTTGTCTATGGGTAAGGAGATCAGGAAAATTTTCTTACAGCACGACTCAGCATTCCACCAAACTTCTTTTGACCAAGTAAAGTATGTATATTATTATTGTACTCTACTAGGAAAGCTCCAAGGCAACTAACTGACTTCTTTTCCCGCAAGCATCTACGGTCCAGTCATGTATTTCCGCAAGAACGAGATTCTTGGCTTTATGGTCGCCATTCTAGCCAATTCAGCAGTCGCAGACTGGGCTCTCGCCGGATATCCAGCCCAAAACAGCAATGATTGTATTATGGGGGAGGTCATCTTTGCGAGATCGGGTTCTTCGCCTACTGGCTGCACCAGATTTCCGGGAGGTGTTACTGGTATTGAGTTTGATGGTTACGGCGATTTTCACCTTCTGCTCTGTGGTTATACCGCATACGGCGAATGCCAGGGCTGCAGGGAGTGGGACGGGTCGGGGACAACTGGCTGCCAGCCCTTTGCAGGATTTAGCTATTATCAGGTCACTGCGGCTTAAGGTGATCTCATTCATCACCTGTTGGTCATGACCTGGTCTGGTCCAAGGTTAAGGGGGAAGAGATGATATATGGGAGAAGATATAGCTGGAGTATAAGGAGCGTGTTGAGGCACTGAGGGCTGGGAATTCAAGCTTCGATTTCTGTATTTATGAAGTCCTGTTTGTAATCAAATACTACCCATACTGCTATCTGAGAATCTGGCTAAGACGTGTAAATGTGCGTGTGTGTTGATTGTACCTAGGTAGCTCATCTAAGTAGAGAAATCCCTATGTCGAGGATAGCAGCCCAATGGACGCTATTGACGTACTTTAAGCCATTTGAGTGCGAATGCATTCTTCCGTGATCAGGTGGCACGGAAGTCGAAGCGATGGCGCCTTCATTGCTGCTAGGTTGATGCTTTTCATCGAAGCAGTAATTGGGCGCCTATGCAAGTATGTGTCTAAATCACCTGATTGGACGTATATCCATGTACCTAGGTGTGGCGGACGCCAGGACTCTACAATAACCTGGAGCTGGATATTTAGGATTAGATCAGCTCTGTTGAGCATAGCTTTAATGTGCCGTCTGCATCCAGTCAGATATAAACTACCAAGGCCCGCAGGAACAAGGGTAGGACGGTGATCCCACCCCTCGGCCATTTCGCGTTCACTACCTTATTTGACTTATCAGGAGCAGTGTAGACTAAAAACAGATGCTTGATTAAAGTACACAGGCTTCTTTATCAGTACTTTTGATATCAGAGACGCAAACTTAAAATTGAAGCAACTATTCTTGTCCGTTAGCAAGAAGTATCCTCCCTCCATCAACACACAGTGATATCCCATCCACGTAGGCCTGTGCCACAACCATGGTCAGTGTGTCACTCGCATACGATTGGTAAAGGTAAAGGCAAGAATACTTACTCCTGCTTTGCTGACGAGATACAACACTGTACCAGCAATATCCTCCGCCATCGCCGGCCGTTTTGCAGGGACCTTGTCGAATAAACTGCTGAAAATGTTTCCCTCCTCACCCACTGGATTCATATTACTCGGCACGACTGTACAAGTATTAGCACCATTCTTACCTATTCAATTTGGATCATGGAAGGTAAAATAACTCACATCCGGGATTGATCCCAACCACCCTCACGTAGAATCGATGGTATTTAGCAGCCAACAACTTCACCAAATGATCAGTCGCAGCTTTACTCGTCGCATAACTCGTGAGGTCGACATTGGTCGCATTATGCATACTCGCACACGAACTGGTAATCACAATCACACCACGTCCCTGATCGCGTCCCTCCTCAGCGGCGGCAGCGAGAAGAGGTAATAGCGCAACACTCAGGAAATAGTGCGCAGTGGTGTTCACTCGGAAGGTCTTCTCCCAATCTGCCTCGTTGCTGGACCACATTGATTCTTGTAATTTGGTTAGTGATGCGGTGAGGACGTTGCACTGAACAGGTGGATCGCGGCGAATGCCAGCGTTGGAGATGAGCATGTCAAGATGGGTTTCCCTTTTGGAGATTTCCTGAGCCAGGGCTTGAATTGAGGATTTGGAGGAGAGGTCGCATGGATATCTTCAGACAATAATCAATTAGTCTTTCTTTTTTTTCTTTTCTTCTATTTGTTGGCTGCAGGTGGTATACCCGAATGCACTCCCTCCAGTTTCAGAGCCGAGCTTATTGAGCTCTTCGACTACTTCATTGATGGGATCACTAGGTAGTGCAACGACGTAGACTTTCGCGCCATTTGATACCAGTCCCTGATTCAATAGTTATTTTTTGGCCCTCGATATATATCTTCTGTCTCGACTGATGTCCTCACCTTGCATATCATAAGCCCTAATCCACTGCTCCCGCCGGTGACTACTGCCACTCGGCCTTGGACGTTGAATAGATTGAGACAGTTTAGTTGCGCCATTGCTATATTGTTGACCTTGGGAGCTAAAATATTCAATGAGAGTGTATATGCGATGTATATTGTTTTCTGTTGTACCTACGCATGACTGCGGGGATGTCGGAAGGGCCGACATACATACAAACCATGAACTGCATACGTCTAGCTCAAGCTAGAAGAATAATAGGATTACCGGAAATTTTAAGATGGAGATCCCTTGCAATATTTAGGTAAATCTTACTCCTTGCCTCTTAATTGTTTCATGGTACTCCAACTTGATTGTCCGTCATAGCCTACAGCGCTGGGTATGGACGTTAAAAGTTGAATAAAACAAACAAACAAACTCCAACTTGATTGTTGTTCAGATTCCCAAAGCTATGCCCAAGCTACGTAGTTAAAGCCTTAATATATTCACAAATCATGAAATAATAAAAGAAAAATCTATACCTATGTAATTGCTTGTCCTTATCATTGATCACTCCTTGTAATGATCCTTCGTCCGCGCCTCAGCTGCGCCCAAACATTCAGTCGTCATAGCATCATCTCTGGGAATAAGTCTAACTTTAAAGTCCCTCGGAATAGCAACCAAAGCGGACTTGAATTGATTGTAATCCACATAATCCGTATTTGGCGGGTTGTCCTCACTCGCAACAATCTTGTATGACGATAGAAGACGGACAAGAGCGGCATAGAGGAGCCTCGAAGCTATGAATTGCCCAGAACAGGCGCGAGAGCCCGCCCCGAAGCTCAAGTGAGGTAGACCTGTAGTCTCCTTTTCTGTTGGAGGATCGAGAGATTTGAGCCATCGTTCCGGGTTGAATTTGTTTCCGTCGGGGCCGAAGTGGTCAACATCTGCGTGGTATGATTAGGGTTTGGTCTACTTGTCCATCTAGCAAATCGAAAAACTTACCATGATTACCAGCCTGAGCGTTAATCAAAATCATCGTCTTTGGCGGAATAATTGTTCCATTCCAGTTGACTTCCGTGACCGTCTTTCGAGGCAAACTCATTGCGCTGACGGTATAGTAGCGACCGGCCTCCTTGATGATAGCATTGATATAAGGAATCTTCTCTTCATGGATGCAATCAGTCCAGGCATCGCGAACATCAGGATAGAATCTCTTGATGTCTGCATATGCACGATCTTGCCATTCTTGACCTTCAGGCGTAGATAGAGATCCAATAGCCGACGTTAGAGTGCCAGGAATCGTCTCAAATCCACCAGACACCAATGAAAGACAGATAGACGATACTTCAACTCCCGTAAGCTTGGTCTCTTCGTCCTTGAGAATGGCTGCAGAAATGCAAGGTTTGTCGGTGCCCTTCTTGATCATGGCGCGGACTTTATCAAGTAAGAGATTTAGGTAAGCATCACGGCGTTCACGCAGCTCTTTGGACCGCATGTTCTTCTCGTTACTAGGCATGTAGCGCAAAAGCGGTACATAGTCTTGCAAGTTCTCGGAGGCACTTCGAAGGAGGGAAATGGCGGATCCAACGTATAGGATTTCACGGAGAAGCTCATCGTAGACCTCATCCATTCGAATTCCATAGCACAGAGTCAAGGTGGTGTTCAAGGCATATCGTTGAATAAAAGGTCGAACATTGAGTTCTACCTGACCATTCTGACTGTCACGCTTCAGATCCCGTACGATACAGTAACTCTCCAAGTCGAACATGTTGTTGTAGTTTCTCAATGCCGGTCTTCCTAATGCAGTTCCCGCGGCCTTTCGCTTCTTCTTGCACGAATCATCCCAGGGAGATGAGCCGATAGTGAAGCCCTGCGTGCTACTAATGATGCCGTGAAAGGTATACAATTTGGGACGATCGATAATCGCATTCTGGTGACCCAGCAACATCTTACGACAGTCCTCGAATGAGTTCACGACCACTGCACGAGTATTGCCGAGACGGATCTGGTACACGGAATGTCCGTACTGTCGCCACCAACGCTCGCAAACGCTGGCATGGTCATCACCTAATTTGAGTAAATGACCGAAGACCGGAATTGCGCCTGGTATTTCGGGAAGGCCTTTGATATGCGGAATATCTGTTGCAATGAGCCACTGTTTAAGAGTCAGCTTTCGTCTCGGTTCTCCTTTCGTAGACGACGGTGGGGTTTACCTTGTAGATCAGATATCCCACCAATGCTGCAAGGACACTGAGAGAGTAGGTTTTTGGAACGACATTTAGATAAGTCGCCAAGTCGGCTTCCAACTTGAGAGCATCTGCCATTGTGACTACTCTTGCACGGAAACTGTTGATAGTTGCTCAAGAGTATGGAAGAGCTTGAGCTCAAATCTGCGACTGACAGATCGCATGTCACGCATAGATATTTAAAATGGTACGTATCTGCAATGCGCTGTTCACGATGGTACTCATCTCGTAATGCGATAAGATAAGTCAGTGGTCGGTCCGCCATTGGAGAGAGCCCTGGTGGGATGGCGAGATGAGTGTGTCGGACAGTCCGACATGAACGTTGTCCAATCATTTATATCCATTTGTCCTCTTGATAGAATCCATGTCAGCATGGTAGGTCTTCAGGTTGGGAAATCATCATTGCATCGATATCCCTTTCCTTTCTTCTTGTGTGGGTGCTGTAACTTTTAACTATATTTGGGTATCGTTCTGGGACTTTTAGGGCAAGAAAGAGATAGCCCTAACAAGCCCTACTAGACATGTAATCCTACCCTTCTCTAATTACAGTGTGTGTATCTTATTAACAGACGATAGCACTGAATAAATTATTATTCTGTAATACTCAGTCTACTTGGCCTAGAAAGAGAGCAATTCTGCCATCCATCCAATCGTTATCCTCCAGATTAGTACCACTCCCAGCCAAATGCCCCCAAATCGAAGGGATGACGGCCACCTCTGCATTTTTGAGATGTTTAGCCTCCCTCTCGCTGACCTGCCACGTAAAGTACTGATCAGTTTGGCACGGCATCAGCAAAAAGCTTGCGCTCAATTGGGTCAGAGCTTCAGAAACTGATGGAACGACAGTCCCATTCGTCTTCGAGGAGGAGTTCATAGTGACACCAATATCAGATCGTTGCCACATTCTTAGCATCACCAGTAAATCATCCGGATACCAATCGTTATAATTCTTCCCGGCAACCACAGCAGCCCAATCATCAAGTGATTTATATCCTTGTCTTTCAAAGAGACGTTGCTCGAACCATTCGGCACTGGTCAACCAGGCAGAATATGCACGACCGAATGCATGTAATCCGCGCAGCGGACGAGATTCTCTGTTAATCCGAAATTTTCCATCAATATAATCAATAGAATTTTCCAAAGCAGCTTTAGGACCTTCCAAAAACTGATAATTGTGTAAACTCGTCTTGGCCGAGGAACAGATGATAACGGCATTGAGGAGCATGCTTGGATACATAGCTGCCCAATGATAAGTACATTGACCACCCATTGAAAATCCAACCATAACATCAATTATATTAAGATTTAGATGCTCCGTTATAAGTTTATGTTGCGCGCGAACACAGTCCCGATAATCCAGAGTTTGCGGGAAATTCTGTGTATTCGATGGACTCGATGATTCGCCATTGCCGAACAAAGCTACCACGATTACTCGATAGTCTCGCAATGCCCCGTTGGCGAAGTTCAGAGTTGACTTGATGCGGCCGCGGAAGCAGGTAGGGATGAGAGCAATTTTTGTTTTTGTTTGGTTGAATTCGCGATATGCGAGTTGGACTTGTGGGAGGGTGGTGCCATCCTGGAATTTGAAGTTATTCAAGGTAAAGTATTGGATTATGGTATCGGTATCGAGGGAGGCCATCTTTGCTAGTATAGTAGTACTAGTCATGATTTTTTGATCGAAAAAGGTTCAGTTCTCATGCGACAAACGAAGCATACCGGTATACATTGTTCCAGCTATTCTAGACTGATCGGAGAGTCCGACGCCATCCATCTACCGCACCACCCAATTGTCTGGGTTCGAATCCCAGGACACGGCTTTTCACCTTTCGAGATGCCAATAGCTCTATGAATCTATATAGCACGACGTACATCTGTAAGGTTAATTTGATACGAATAGAGCAACCCCGTATGTCAATACATCTAAAGTGGTTGGTTGGTTACTGGAATGCATACGTTGACCCCTTGCCTTTATCGGCAATAGAGCAGGCAACTTAGGGTTAGCATTAGGGTTTGGAAATATCTTGCCCTAAGGAGGCGAGTGATGTACAGAGATTCCACTTACGCAAACCTCCGCAAGTCATTTATTCTTCATCCATTTAGGCATTTGCTTCTTCCTACCTACGTAGGGTTACAAAGAAAGTCGCTCTAATGCTAGAAAGACATATCTAGGCTAAACAGTTATTCGTACCTTCAAATGTTGCCTGCAAGAGTCAAATCCATCACAGGCCGCATATAAACCTAAGTATGTTTTTATAATACCATTATATTGTGTTTTTGACCGCTTCAACCCGTAGAGGATACCATAATTGATCAAGTATTCTTCGCATATGTACTCTTTTCCCGCAGTATTTGCCCATAGAGCCACAATAGAATCGGGGATGGAATCCCAATGAATATTGCGATAAAAGCGAGTAGACTGTTTCCCCAGGCAAAGCCAAGGGCGCTGAATCTATTAAGAAGATGTTATCTTCTGTATCTGAGTTGCATGAGTATAGATCCAAGGGGAGAAAAACTTACAAGCTTGGAGCAATCAGAGGTAAGCCGAATCCAAGGAGACTTCGTAGAACCATAACTGCTGCCATGGCGCTAGCAGCAAAGAGTTGGTATGTATCAATGAGATAGCCCTGAACACATATTAGCTGTACAACAGTAGAGCCTGCATAAATCGCAGCACCGATGTTTCTGTCTTCGAGTTAGCCGAGCTGATCCTGCCAATAACAGAATTTGAAATGAATAACTTACGGCATGATCCAGTGGATACTATGGCGAGCACTCCATCCATACCACAAAAGCCCAATTGGGACGATACAAGCTCCTACACAGAGCACCGGGAGCCGGAACTCAGGGCGAGACTGGCCACCATTATTGGCACAGAGTCTCCGGTAGGCGCGATCGGCGAGTCGTGTCCCTAGCTGTGTTGCAAGAGCCATTCCGATTGTCAAAGAGAGGTAGTTGAGTGACCCGATGGCTTCAGATTCGCCGTATATATCCGTCCACACATCAGGGAAGGTCGCTACCATTAGATAAAGAATACCATTCAGATAGGCTAAATACAGGCTGAGCACCTGGACAATAGGCTGCGTAGCCAATAGGCGAAATGGTCGAATCAAGTTCTTGTGAATGAGGGAAAGCGAGGATATGTCGTCGTACTCGGTGTAGAGATTCGGGTTCCTCGTTTCCTTGCGCAATCGAACACACTTTCGTTTGAGCAGAACGGGTCCGTAGGTTTCGTGAAGGAGGAAGAAGGCGGCAATCTGGACAACGGCAGCAGCTATTGATACCACGTAGAAACACCAATGCCATGATGCATACTGGGCTAAGAATCCTCCTGTAATAGGGCCGATGGCGGTACCTAGCAAAGGGGCGAGAGTAAACACCGCTAATGCTTTCCATCGTTCCTGCGGAGGAAACAGGTCACTATTCATGCCGCTTCCGATCTGGAAGAGATATGATAGATCATCAGCGATCCTGAATTAAGGGTTAAGAAAGTGGGAGAAAACGAGGACCCTTACTCCATAAGGACCAGCACCACCTAGTCCAGCTAAGAAGCGAAACGCGAGGAGTGTGTTCTGCGATTTGGAAATACCACACAACGCGTTGAAGACGAGATAGAAAACATTGGCAGTAGAGAGGATGACGACCCGGCCATACATTTCAGAAAGGGGCGCACTGATTAGGGGAACGATTGCAGTCCCGAGCAGATAGATTGAGAGACTCATGATCTGCATTGTTTGGGACTCGATCTCAAGGTCACTGGCAATTGCCGCCAAAGCCGGAGCGATTGCTGCTGACGACATGGAGCTCAAGAGATTGAATAACGACATGGGAACGAAGACACCCCATTTTCTACTCGCAGGCCAGTTCTTGGGATTTTCCGGATCGTTGGGCCCATTCCAGGTCACCTGCTCAGATGGTAACGTATGAGTTAGATCGAAAACAGAGGATGAGATCGATTAAATTAATTAACAGAGCCACCGAAGTGATGGAAACCAACCAAATTGGGATCTGATTCTGGGGTAGGTTCAACAGTTTCGAATAATTCCTTCGGAGATGATTCTGGTTGCGCCATGATTCAAAATAGAGATAACCAATATGGCGGTGAAGCAAGGTACACACAGACCTATACGAATGGTTGAAAAAGAAAAACAGATTGTTGGAACTTGGTGGAATGAAGATGATCTTTCTTGATGTCTATGCGCTAATCAGTAGAGATCCTGCGAGGCGATTTCAACAATAGTACACGGAGTACGTTCACTACTGAGACAAGACTGAGTTCGAGGCGAGGCTATCAGGCATGCAGGTCTCGGTGTCCGTGCTCAGAATGTAAGACTGGCCAGGGATTAACCAGGATTCGTTCAGGGAGTCAGGGTACCGCCACAGATCCCAGTTGGATTGAGTTCCCAGGCTAAGCACGTAGATCATACTGAATGAATCCAGGATACATTACAATCAGCCAATTGAGTTAGCATCCCCTACACCCGGAGGATGAGGTGCGCGCCTGCGGCACAGGTAGAGTCTCAAGACAACACTTTTGTATGGGCAAATAAAGGGTCAAAAGGACTTTTAGCCGGGTATATGGATATTAATTACAATTATATGAGTGAGTGGCTATCACTCTACTAAGCGCACCTGAGCTATAACACCAAAAATTACCCCCTGAAGTAATGATCCAACGTCCGGATTTTACAGTGCATGCAAAGAGCAGCAGCGCCGCAATACCCGTCCTACATGAGGGATATGTTGTCGTATCAAATGAGGGGTAATTAGGACAAGAAACACCGAGCCATATTCACTGCACATGTGTGGTACATGTGTAGCTAGTTCTTGGGTAGGGACTGGTGCATGGCACGTACGTAGATGACTGGGGAGTAAGCCTAGCTAGACATGGATTATATGTCCCGTCATCAGTTGATTCATACTTCTTGTACAACTCTAGAAGTCATAGCTGGCCATTGACGTAGCTGAACTTGACTATCAATCAATTATTGCCCTGGTATCATTGGCATTAATCTATCCACGGCTGAATCGTCATACCTATTAGGAAGTCATGCATAGAACGTCTTCGAAAGCTAATATGTATAGATCCCAGCTATATCACCAATTTCCCCTACCAGCAGTATGGAATTGGCGCTTGAACCATTATCCAACAAAATTCTACGGACAGGGGGAATTATCCTTATCAATTAACATATACCATTCCATATTCCCACCAGAGAAGTTGCTTGTTCCTGGTCCGAATGTCATTTCCCTCATATTTACTATCATCTGGAGCTGCCCCTCATGTTAAGGGCCGAGGAAAACACATTGTTGCGTCCATTATACTCTTCCTATGAGAAAATGAGTGTAGCGCAATTTCTGCGTGTTATCGGATCATCCCTAAACCAAGAACAGATCGTCTCCATTGGACCGATACGAATTGACGTCCAGACAACACGGGGAAACAATAGTCCTGTTCTAGTGATTCAGGGGAGCATAAATCTAGGAGATTCGATCATTGACGGCTATAAACTGTCTGGAGAGGCTCAATTGGGCGGAAATGATATCTGTAATTTGGAGTTTGATAATATCCTGCTTCAGTCGAACATCGAGATTGGAGATTTCGTTTTCGACAACCCCTTTCCCACTCCCCATAGCCTATCCCAACAATCCCAAATAGAATCTTCTTCGGGCTGTATGTTCGTTCCTACCCCTATAACTCTCCCATAATGCTGAGCAATTAAAGGGAACGATCACTTCGGTTCAGACCAGAGCGCGATCTTCTCCTCGTCCGAGGCCAGACCTTTCTCTACTGAATATTCACTGCAGGATTTGGACGGAACACAATGCTCACCAGATCCGGGATTGAATTCCACAAGCCACCTGTCTATGGACAAAAATGGCCCGTTTGTTATTCCACCGACTTTGCCCTCGATCGATAAACGGCTGTCAAACATACTGTATTCGAGTAGCTCCACTACATCAAATCTTTGGGAAACTCAGGAGACGGGGTTTGGTACAGTGCCGCATCCTAATTGCTCTTGTATCGGCTGAAATCTAACCAAAAATATAAACAATCCGACAGCTATACCTTCATTTTCTGAGAACTTCTTGCAACAACCTTTAAGGAAAACTCCTCGGACAGCACATTCTTCTAATAGTCTGATAATATCAGCATCCCGAAACATCCTACGTGATGATTACTTGACACTACTCGAATCAGAGCTGCCCCGCTGGATAAGGGAAGGCTTATGGAACGAGACGCGTCAGTCCGTGCCAGGTTTCGGAAGGACCTCGCTATACAAAGACTTGGAACGAGCATACTCTTGCGTATGTCGACTGGATGCACGTATGGGCGACGATGATATTAGACACCGCATGGCCTTGATCCGACTGCATCTGGAATACACGAAGACCTACCAAGAATGGAAGAACGATCCGAATCAGGCGACTAGTACAGGCTCGACGATTGGACGGGGAGATGCAACACTGATAATCGATGCGATTCTAGAGAATATCTACGAGGGATGGAGAACTCTGGATCACCGACACCGATCAGATTTACGAGCCAAGTTTCACAATCGAAAGAAATATGGCAAGCGGTGGTCACATCTAGTAGACATGCTTGGCCCGGGAGTTTTGTTACTTTGCTCGGCCAAGGTGGCTAACATTGTGTATGCCTTTTTTCCCCTTTAAAGCATAATGAACTTGGTGTCCCGTACAACTAATCGAGGTCGTGCAAAAAAAATACAGGAGAAACACGACAGTCAGCGCCAAAACTCTCGAGGCAATTGCGCGGCGAGTCCAGACCTCGGAGGAGGGAATAATGCGCACTCTGGCAATTATCAAACCATTAAGCGAGTGCCTTTTCATGGACGACGGTTACTCGCAATATGACGGGGCGGAGATTCTGTGGCAGATTCAGAACGCCATGAGAGCGAATGCGTAATAATAGACGGCACAGCCAGAGTAGAGATCTCAACAGGAGACCTAGATAGAAGCAAATATACAATAAGTGTTTGATTTCCATTGGGCCCGGGGGTCTATAAACCCGACTGTGAGCGACAGTAGTGGTTAAACCTTAGCTAGTAATAGACTATAGATGCCGTGGTTCCCAGATGCATCGTATCTTCCTAGAAAAACTACCTAGGTATCACTTGAATATCCTTTCTCAAAACTAGCTTGGCCAATACGCTTTGAGAAATTTAGTCCCTTCGCGAACCCAATCCGCGTCCCTAGTTGTATTCACATCGAAGAGATGCTCACCTGGGTACAGAGTCAATTGCATCGGGACTTCAGGTTGAGCCTTCTGGAGACGACAAGCAAAGCCAGAGGAGCAAACGGATGGGCACTATAACATGCTCGTCAGTTTAACACATGTGGTTTTCCCGCAAAAAGAAATACAGGTGGCCTTATCGTACCATGGTGTCGTTTTTTCCATGCACGATCCATACAGGGACCATTTCCCTGTCTCCCATGTCCAGTGTTTCCATGATACCCTCCAGAGCCGGTCTATCCTCTCCTGCGCCCATACCGAACAAGCGAGGCAAAAGAGCCTGCTGTGCAATGGACAATAAGAGCTCCCACATATCGGAGGTAGGCTCACACCCCGTTCGGATGCTTCCCGGAGGAATGCTCTTGATGTAAGCACGAACCTTCGCCAAAGCCTGCCGCGGTGGTGGAGGGCTTCTACCCATAAAGACCCGCGGTCGAGGTATCTTGTACTCTGGAGATGTAGCGTCCAATGGAGCAGAAATCGAAATAACGGCCTTGATCTTCACTTTTTCTTCCATCTTCCAATGACTGCATGAGTCTTGGGAATCCTGCTGTAGCATATAGTCCAAATGGAACGCACAATAGACAGAAATGAAGCCCCCTGAGCTCTCCCCGCAGCATAAAACATTGCTAATATCCGGCCGTGGCAGATTGTTCTGCTCCATGTACTGCGGGACATCTCTCTGCATCCATCTCCAAAAGTGTGCTATGTCGCTGAGTATATCGCTTCCCTTGGACTCAGGGATCAGTCTGTAGTCTGGAGTGATGATAATGGCTTCGCGATCGAGGGCCAAGTCCAGCAGCCACTGTGCAAACCACGGCTCGTACATTCTGTGCCCTACGATGAAGCCGCCGCCATGCCAGCGAACCATCACTGGATGTTCCTCGGTTGATGTAGAAATGCTCAGTGGGATCAGAATAGTGGCCTCGAGAGGGATTCCATTGATGATACGGTATGGAAGATCGACGCGAGTGAATGGTGCAAAGCGAGACATCGTTGCTTGGAAACCCTCTAAGGGTAGGCTATGCTAGACGAAGAGTAGGGGGAAGGGAAAAAAAATAAAGCTGCTTCTGCTATCACAAGGGTGTAACCCTCTTATAGGTGTCTGAAGAGGGAAAAAAGGAAATGCTCTCACTATTGCTAAAACAGTAAGCCTCATTGGCAACAAAATGAATTAATCAACCTTGAACTAAGTCTTACTTTATCTAGTTGAACGTAAGAAGAAGCTCCTGTGTCGGGATTATTCCTGAATTACTAGGTTTTACGACGAGAATGATTGTTAGCACATGGAATGGTACATATATGTAGTTGGCCCTAGCCTGACGATAATAACATCTGAATGATACTATTGACGAAATATACCTAGATAAGCTGTGACTATGTACCATCTATAGTAATATATACTCTAGTTTTCTAATCGCTCTTTGAGTCTTCGTGCCGCCATCTCTCCCAATCGCTGTATACTACCACCATTCATTAGCTCCAATACCGACACATCAACTCCCAGGTTTTGCTTCCACCAGTTCCGCAATTCGATAGACACCAGAGAGTCTACTCCTGCAGAAGACAGCGTAAGGCCGAGATCTAGCGGCTCCTCATCCTCTCTGCGCATCAGGAATGTTGCCACGCGATCCCGGATCTGACCAGCCAGGAAATCAATCGCATCCGGTTGCTCTAGTTGCCTTGGGTTTTCAGCCATTGCAGCGAGAAACGGTTTCATGCCACTAGTTGCTGTAGCTCCTTCTATCGCTACCGTCTCAATGTTACGGTATATAGCCATCCTGGGGTCACGTTTCCAGATGATGTTGTTTTGCGGATCCGTGATGGGAAGCCGACACTCCAGGGCCTGACTGACCTGGCTCGGGTTCTGGAAGTGTATCCCTCCCGTACCTTCCAGGTTCATCTTTAACATAGGGGGAACGACCGAGCGAGCGATAGTGAGATGTAACGCCTCAAGGAAATCCCGTTCCGAGATGAGGCGGCCCGACATGGCCAGCATCGTCTCCTTGGCGGCCGGAGTACGGCTGATGTATCCGACATCGTCCACAGCTCCGATATCAATGACAGAGGCTGCGAGGCCGAGGCTGTGGCGATACTGTGCGAAGCTGTCAAGAAACGTGTTCGATGCGGCATAATTGGCTTGGCCGTAGTATCCAACTATACCGCAGACTGACGAGAATAACACGAAAAAATCCAGAGATTGGTCTAACAATGCATTGTGCAGATTCCACGTGCCCTGCACTCTCGGCCTGATAACTGCTTGGTAAGTTTCAAGATCCATATCGAGAACTCCGATATCACGAAGTATCATTGCCATCTGCATCACTCCAGCAATCGGCATAGCTGCTGTGGCTACTATGTGATTAACCAAACTTGCATCAGACACATCCCCTGAAAACGTCTGCACCTTGCACCCAATCAATCCCAATTCTTCGATGAAAGCAGCATCATCCTCTCCCTTTCCAGCAGATCGGGAGAGGAAGATGATGTTTCTAGCCCCGTAGGTGGCCATCCACATGGCAATGGCTCGCCCAAGGCCTCCCATACCGCCAACGAGTAGATAAGATCTATCTCCACGGAACTTTGGTTGAGGGATTTCCGGCGACCAGGGAAGAGTCTCTTCATGCTGCGGGAACCTGACTACAATTTTTCCGATGTGCGTACCCTGCTGCATATATCTGAAGGCATCTTCGACCTCGGTGGCATCGAAAACGGTTATCGGATGAATGGGTTTGATGTGCCCCTTGACGTAGAGATCTAGCATCAGTTCCATGAGTCTGCCGCCAGTGGTCCTCTTGAGCGCAACATGCCGCGAGACGTCGATCCCGAAGAATGTTCTATTGTCCTCGAACTTGTCAAGGGCAAGCTGGGCGCGGCCGATCATGTCCCGTTTACCTATCTCAACCATACATCCATTCGAAGCCACGCACTCCCAAGTGGTGTGTAGGAGTTCACCCGAAACCGAGTTCAGAACGCAGTCGACACCGACGCCTTCAGTGGCTGTCATGAGGTCATCATAGAAGCTTGTATCTCGCGAGTGAAAGATGCGGTTGCGTGGGATTCCGAGTTCGTCCATGAGAAACTTGGCTTTTTCTTCAGATCCCACGGTGCAGTAAATCTCTGCCCCGATCCAACGTGCAACGTGGATAGCAGCGATCCCTATGCCTCCTGCCGCAGCGTGGATAAGAATTGACTGGCCCTTTTCAAGTTGCGCCTTATCCACCAACCCCAAGAGAACTGTGACGTAGACCGACGGCATTGTGGCAGCATCTTCGAAACTGAGATCATCAGGAATACGGAGCGTGAACCTTCCGGGGCGCTGCACCTGAGTAGCCAGGCCTGTAGAGTTGGTTCCGAGAATCATGACACGATCACCAACTTTGACGTGACTGATGCTTGCTCCAATCTTGCTGACGTATCCGGCACCCTCCAGGCCGAATGTATCGAACCCGTTGCCAAGAGCGTCAACACCATGCACTACACCCATTGCTATGAGAACGTCTGTGAAGTTGAGTCCGACAGCCTTGACATCAACCTGTACCTCGTCGCTTGCGAGGGGCGGAAGAGGCTGACCGGACCAATGCAGTGTTTGTAGCAATCCACGCTTGTGAATCTTGAGAGCCTTGGTGTCTGGTAGTGATGGACTGGTCTTCCGCAAGGCGTTCGGCACCGTGTACCAGTGGAAGCGCCCAATGTGCACCTTTCCATTCACCCAGGAGTATTCCAGGTCCGGATCCAGGTTAGTAGTCATGTCATCTTTAGTCTGTTGGACCTTCCTGATCACATCAACCACAGCCTCGGCAGCCCCTGACAGGCACCAATCTTCCAACTCCATGGTAGCGAGGGGCATAGCAAGTTCTGATCTGATCGTTCTTGCCATTCCCAGCATCAGTGCCGCGTGGGGGTTTCTACAATTAACTTGCGCTGGATTTGTGAGCCACAGCACAGTGGCCTGTTGCAGTGTCTCAATAGTTTGCATAAAGCTGTTCCAGTCCCCTACTTGGGGGTTATTGAGGAGTGGGTGGTCCAGATCGACGAAAGAGATGAGGTCTTGTTCAAGAATAGGGGCTTCTTCACTGCCCCATTGGCAGTGCCGAACACGATATCCCTTTTCTTCCAGCAGTCTCTCTACCTGCGTAGCCAGGGGATGAATTCGGGATGACCCCGAGAGCAGAGTGATGTCTTTCGGATGCTCAAAGTCGATCGCAGGTCTTGAAACGATATTCGCATTAACATGGTAAGGCCTTTGGTTGTCAAAAGTCACTGCTTCACAACCATTGAAGCCTGCTGCACGCAACCTTTTGTCCCAGTCTTCTGGGGGCAAATAAGGGGCTTCTGCACGTCCATCTGCCTCTCCCAGCCACCATCCAACGAACAATCCCATTATGTAGACCATGCTACTTGTTACTACATACAAATGTCAGTGTTTTATGTACGCAAGAACTATCCGGACAGACTTACTTGGAGATAGCTCTTGTAGAAACAATCGACCTCCGTCATTCAATAGTGTTCGGACATGACATAACGTCTCGTGCAATATGGGCGTTGCGTGAAGAACCTAGGGCGATATTATTCGTGAGTGAGAGATTCGGTGCAGGATAGGCAACGAGCAACACTTACATTCGATGCAATGATAAGATCATATTCTCCAGCAGTGAATCCCTGAACCATTGGATCCTTTGAAATATCAAGGACTTTGTACTCAATTCCATCATAATCCTTGAAACGCTCTTGAGCAGCCACAAAGAAGCCAGAAGAAACATCGGTGAAAGTGTACTGAAAGTAAAGTCTCTCACCGAACTCGGATTGAAGCTGTTGGAGGACCTTCGCCGTAAGACCTCCTGTTCCTGCGCCAATCTCGAGGATACGGATTTGGGGTTGCGTGTGGCCGAGCGTTTGGAAGAACTCGCTAACGTCCCAGATGTTGTTCATCCAGTCATATATTCCTGCCAGCGTGCCATCGTGAATCAGGAGGTCTAGAAAATCCGTCTTTCCTTCAAATACATTAACCAGCTGGTCGTACGTTCGCCATACAGCTTCGGCCATGGCGCCCACACCAGCTGTCTTGCACTGCTCGAGCACTTCCGGAATGTGTCTTCTGCGGTCCTCGCTGGTCATTTTCACGATCTGTACTGTGTCTACGAGTGGGTAACCAGGCAGTTCGAAGCGAGAGATTTGTGACTTCATCCATTTTCTGTATTTTTCGAAATGGGGTTCAATAGATTGGACGCCCTGGAGGCTTTGATTCGACTCCACAGCGCATAATACATAGAGCTTCTCGGCTAGGGCTATCTGGTCCCGGAAGTCGTACGTGGGCCGAGTGAGTCTGGCTGCATCGAGGAAGGAAAAATCCGGCTTCCATTGTAGTTGTAGAGCAGTTAGCTCCGGGTCATCCTCGTCAGATGGGAGCGGAGTTCCTCTGAAGCCTTTTAGAATGAATACATTCTCTCCATTTTCTCCTACCCCATATGACTGCCCTTCGGCGTGATCCCGGCCTGCCGCGGCAACCTGTATTGAAGTCGCTGTCTTCACATGGATGTTCTGCCGCGATCCGACGCCGACATACAGCTCTTTGATGAAAGTTGGCAAAAACTTCTGGTTAAAGGAGCTATAGACACCCCGAAAGGCAGCCACGGTCCACGATTGAAGCATGATATCCAGAGTGGTTGGGTGGAGAGGATAGTACGATTCGCGCCCGTCGCCTGGGAAATCTGTGATGTCCAGCACTGCGCTTCTCTCTGTTACCCCGGCAGTGATGTTCTTCAACCCCGTGAAGCGCGGCCCATAATTCAATCCGACGCGGCTCAATGTCGTGTACCATCGACTTGTCGACACTTTTCTCGGCAGAGACTTTGGGATTCTCTTTGATTCCGGTGGCATCTTTGATGCACGTCCGCAGCGCACTAGGCCGGAGCAGTGCTTATTCCATGTTGATCCGTCATAAGATACTATGTCAAATTCATACCACTCACTGTCCAGGGTCACCGTCAGCCTCTGTGGCCGGAGGGTCGTGACCATCTCTTTAGAGCCTTCCAGCTGAAGGACTAACGCTTGGCGTAGCTCTACTTCTTTGATCGTATAGTCATGGGAATTAACTAAATCACCAAGCTGACAAGCTGCTTCGCCAGCCATAGCAATGTATCCGGCAGCTGGAAAAACTATATCGTTACCGACGCAGTGGTCCTTTAACCAGGGGACATCGCCGACGCGAAGTTCACTGCGCCAGGTTGGAGCTAGCTCGGTCGAGTCAATAGTCCGAGAACCTAGAAGATCGTGCGGTGCATGCTTGCGAAATCTCCAATTCTTCATTACACGCGTCTCTCCCCAGTATGTTCGCTCGTAGTACCATGGGTACGGAGGAAGATCCGTTAACACACGAGGAACCTGGTCAGATTCGAGAGGAAACGTAATATGAACACCCGCTGTGTAAAGCTGACCTATGCTAGACAAAAGTGCCTGTGTATCGCTTTGGCCCCTGGATAGAGTCGGTACGTGCTGCACAGAGATAGCCATCTCCTGGTATATTTGACGCAGAGGCCCGCGCAGCGCAGAGTGTGGTCCGACTTCTACATGAACCATACAAGCTGACTCTTGTAATAGGGCTTTCACAGCACTATGGAACAATACAGGGTTCTCCAGATTCTCTTGCCAGTAAAGTGGTCCAAACTGGGAAGCCTCCGACAAGACTTTACCGCCGTATACGCTGGAATAAAACGGTACCTTGGGTGAACATGGGGATATGTGATCAGATATGAGTTCTCGATACTCGCTTCCTACATCCTTCATGTGATCTATTGTACCAGTTAGCACACTCATCTCATTGAAGATTATAGAATATCAGATAAGTATGAAGCAAAGTAGTCTTACGCGAATGATAGGCCATTTCAACTCGAAGTTTCCGCATAAAAGCTTCGTGATGCTGGCTCTTGATTGCACCCATAACCTGCTCCAGACTATCGGAGTCGCCAGATAGAGTAACACTAGAGGCACTGTTTTCACACGCAATTTTGACTCCAGGGACGAGGAATGGGAGGACCTCAGCTTTTCCGAGCCCAATAGCTGCCATACCTGCTGCCTTCATAGACTTTTTACAGACGAATCCACGGTAGTAAGCAGCAATCAAAGCGGCCTCTTTCGATAAGGCTCCAGCAGCATACGCTGCAGCAATTTCGCCGCTCGAATGCCCAACTACGGCAGATGGAGTTATACCCCAAAAAGCCAGCAAGTCGACAAGCGCAATCTGAAGGGCTGTGCATAAAGGCTGTGATAGTTCCGCTCGAGAGATTTTCACTTCGTTATCCGTCGAGAAGAGGGTATCTAGTTCCTCAAGTCAATATCAGACATATCACACCGTCCAGACGAACCTTTATGACTTGCCTTCGATTGACCAGGAGGGAGAATGGTCTTTTAGGCCCTGAAGAACCTTGTCCATGGATTGTATATTCTTCAGGAATTCAGGATAATCGACCATTAGTTGTCGACCCATTTGTACCCTTAATCTTGTCAGTATGGTTCACTTTTGTCAGCTGAGAGGGAGAGTTACCATTGGGCGCCTTGTCCTGTGAAAACAAAAGCGGCTTGCTTGATATCTTGACAGGTAACAGGAGCTGGCTCATTCAATGGTTCTATGCCATCCGTAACAGAAAAAGCTCTATATTTCAAATGCTCCCTTCTCTCTGCCAAAGTGTAAGCAATGTCACTCAACTTCTCTGGATTCTTCGAGAGATAATCCGCGTGTTGCTTGACTAAATCCTTGAGAGCTTCTGGCCGTCCAGCTGAGAATAACAGAACGTTTGGCTTTTGCTTCCTTTCATGTATGGCCGGCGGGATAGCTTTGGACACTCCTAAGTGAAACGAGGCAGAAGAGTCGATAATAAACTGTATGATGCGGTTAAGCCTTAAATATTTGACAGAACTTCCAATCTTCAAAACTTACGTGGACATTGGAACCTCCTATTCCATACGAGCCGACACTTATGCGGCCGGCTCGTCCCTCAGGCCAACTACTTACTTCCACTGGAACTACCAATTTGGCTGTCTCCCAAGGGACTACAGTCATCAGCAAAGTTACACAAGGTTTCCACAGGACGACTTACTTGCTGGGTTTGGATTGTTGAATTTGATATTCGGAATGATTGTTTGGTTTTCAAGAGACAGCACTGCTTTCATAACACTCGTAATTGCCGCCGCTCCTTCACTATGACCCAAGTTTGGTTTGACCTGGCTATCATTAGAAGAGAATATGTAGATATAAGGTTTGCATCGACCCACCGCTCCCAAGTAAACTCCATCTTTTCCGAAGCAGCGCGCGATAGCCTCCACCTCAATTGGATCCCCTACCGGTGTGCCTGTTCCATGAGCTTCCACCATGGCTGTCTGTGACATGTCAAGCCCAGCAGAAGCGTAAGCCTTTCTAATAACGGCCTCGTGAGCATCCGGGTTCGGGTTTGCCATTCCACCCCGTGATCGTCCATCGGCATTAGCAGCTGAGGCACGAATGACAGCCCTGATAGGATTGCCATCGCGAATGGCTTCATCTAGCCGTTTGATATATAATGCAGTGACAGCCTCACCCCTGGCATATCCATCTGCGGCGGCATCAAAGGATTTCGATGAGCCTTCGGGCGAAAGCGCCATGAGTAGACTCATCGACACGGTCAAACCGGGTGCCAATATTAGATTAGAGCCGGCCACGACAGCCGATGAGATATTTCCATGGCGGATAGCCTCCAGCGCCTCGTGAAGACCGACTCCGGCTGATGAACACGCTGTCTTGTACATGACACTGTAACACTTTGTGTCAACCCACCATGACATCTGCACGGAACAGAAATACGCTGTCAATCATACCTAGGGCCTCTGAGGTCAAATTCGTATGAAATCCGATTTGCCAAAGCGAAATCCAGCGTGCCTGTCATAAGGAATGGGTGGAAGAAGTTACTGTCCTTATGGTGTATTTCCTGCCAATCTTCAGTGAACATGCCCACATAAGTTCCAATCGGCTTTCCACGCCAGTTCTCTCCAGCTCTTTCTAAAGCCTCCCTGACAACTTCGAGAATGAGTCTCTGATTCGGATCCATGAGCTCTGCTTCAGCGGCTGCGACGGTGAACATAGAGTGGTCGAACTGTGAGAAATCGACATCATTGAGAAAATACCCGTGTTTAGTAATAACGGTACCATGTTTCCCGTCCGGATTGTAGTATGCCTCTATGTTGTAGCGATCTGGAGGTGTCACAGAACGAGCGTCTCCCTTATTCACCAAGAACTCGTAGAGAGCTTGATCGTCACGTATTCCTCCCGGCAGTCGCATCGCCATGCCACAGATCGCGACAGGAACTGGACTTGGCTCTGGGCCATTGCTGAGTGTATGGCCGTTTCCATTACTGTGACCATTAGTATATCCATTCGTGATGTGCGGAGTAGTGTCTTGACCGGACTCCTTCGTATGAGGACGGTTTACACCATTGAGACCGTTCATTCTGCAAAACCAGTTTATTATTTGTTCTTTCCATAGAGTCCAAGATTCGGTCGCAAACAGAACGGGATTTCGTAGCAATATTAATATTGAAGCCGGTAGGCAAGAGACTGCGCCAATTGTGACTGTCTAGTCATTACTGTCTAGTCATTCGTCTTCTCTAATTTACGGTAGAGGCAAAAACCGCTCAAAGTCACTTTTCACACTATATTGATATTTATTATATTAATTCATCGGACAATATCGTTTAGCGCCTTGAGAGCAGCGACTTAACTGGTTTGACCCTCTTCGCTGAATTTCGTAGATTGAAATCTACGAAACCCCTGCACATGCACCATGCAGTCATGATAAGAATGCCAGTTGTAAACTTCCAAGGTTAGTGAGCAAAAGCCATGAAAAGGCGCCTTATACTCCAAATATATATTTCTCCTCGCAATTTTCATCACTGGCTTCTTTGATTTCTATTTTCGATTTTTGACAATTCTTGTCGATTCTGAACAGTGTAACTTGGGGAAGATGTCCGAAACTTCCACTACATCTGTGGCCGGATTGTTGGCTTTTATAATCGCATGCATTGGCATTATAGCACTGCTATGCAGACCGATTTCTATCAAAACCAATATCCAACGCTACCAATGGGACACTAAAATCTCTGGTACGGCCAAAAAGCGTTGGATGTGGGATTCGTTGAGACTGCTGCGAGAGGGATATTTCAAGGTGATTTCGTCCAAACCATCCTAGGTGAATGGGAAATCCCTGTCTAACACCGCAATCGCTTTTAGTTTTACGACAGGCCTTGGCAGGTCTGGACCTCTGAAGGCTACCATGTTGTTCTACCTCCGGCATACGTTGACGAGCTCAAGATGCTCCCGGACCATACTTTTCCTTCATCATTACGAGAAGTGAGTGAATCAGTCCCCCTTTTCTCTTCCGAACATGCTGACGTTCTGTGGCAGTTTATGTTACCTCAGTATACTTTCAAGCCTTTCGCTCCATGGAAGCTGGACTACGTCAATCATGTTATTCGTCAGGACTTGAACAAGAACATGGGTATACCCTATGCCTCTGGGTCCAAACACAGCACCCGATATCCTATGCTAAGCCTGTACTTTAGCGAAAATCTTCCCAGCCATAAGAGAAGAGGTTGATGTTACGCTATCAATAGAGTTACCCAGTTCGACAGGTCAGTGAGTTGTTCCCCTCGTGCCGCTTTGGGTAGGGCTAAGAGAGACAAAAGACTGGTCCGAGGTCGACATCTGCACACAGATTCTTCGAGTTGTCTGCCGTATCAGCGGCAGAGCCTTTGTCGGTACAGGTCTTTATCGTAACGAAGAATGGATCGATATCAGTTGCAACGTAGGTACACATCTCTAAAGTCTCTTTGAACGCCGGGTAGAGGCTTACCAGATGCACGCAAGTATACCAAAGACGTCTTTCTATCTGCACTCAAACTACGTGCCGTGCCTTCTTTTCTTCGTCCACTTGCTGCTGTTCTGATATGCGACCTTAAACGGGTATACCGACATAACGACCGTGCTTGGGCCTTGATCCAGCCGATCCTGCAACAGCGCGAGCAGGATGCGAAGACTGTACCAGGATACACCAAACCAAGTGACGCAATACAGTGGATATATGATCTGATTCCCGAGGAGGACAAGAAAGATTATGCTTACCAAGGCGCCGCCCAGTTGGCTATCACAGCCGTATCAGTGCAAACTACGAGCAAGCTGATAGTCAATGTTCTTCTTAATCTGATGGCATATAGTGAGTACGTACCAATTCTTAAAGAAGAGATTCAATCTGTTCTGGCAGAATGCGGTGGCGAATGGACATTGGAAAGCATGAGCCGGCTAGAGAAGCTTGACAGTTTCATGAGGGAGTCGATGAGGTTCGAGCCTCCGTT
Organism: Talaromyces sp. PYS2103; assembly: GCA_023625975.1. Taxonomy (NCBI): domain Eukaryota; kingdom Fungi; phylum Ascomycota; class Eurotiomycetes; order Eurotiales; family Trichocomaceae; genus Talaromyces; species Talaromyces sp. PYS2103. Next base: position 28,979 of record JAMAGB010000046.1, read on the forward strand.
GACTGGTAGGTTTTCAGCTCATCTTTCGTAAACTCTGTTGTACTGGAATGGCTGAAGCAGGAAATTGTAATAGCAACATTCCAGCGTCGAGCTGCAAAACAAGTCAAATTGTCCGACGGCACTACCCTACCGCAGGGCGCGCTGGTGCTGGCACCTTCAGGCGCCATCTCGTTTGACCCTAACTTCTATCCCCATCCAGAACAGTTCGACGGTCTCCGCTTCTATAAACTGCGGCAGCAGGCGAACGAGGCGGACAAAGCCCGTCATCATTTTGTCGCGACAAGCAAGACGTACTTACAGTTTGGACTTGGGAGACATGTCTGTCCCGGCCGGTGGTTTGCAGGTCATGTCATCAAGATGGTCGTGGCGTCCGTGCTATTTCACTATGACTTGAAGTTCCGGGATGGCGAGGAGAAACCGAAGGCATTCCTCTTCCAGAGCACAAATATGCCGAATCCGAAAACGAGGATCCTGGTCAGGAAAAGGATGGAGGAGGCCTCAATTTAGAACAGGGGCAATGGCGGTTAAGAGAGTAGATCCATCCTACTTGGCTGGGTGGACGCCAGAGTCTATTTGGCAATTAGGTATTATCACAAAGATCTTCTGCCTGTATATAGTCTAAATCTATTTACATGAATCAGAGTCGGTTCGCGCACTGAGTCTTACCATCAATGGTCCCTTGTCCCACAGGGTATACACCTTCTGCTTCTCCCACCCGTCACTTTCAGGCGATAATTCCAAATCAAAATTCCACAAAACTCTTGCCAGTATCACACGCATCTCGCTATAAGCAAATGGCTTACCAAGGCAATTACGCGGGCCAAAGCTGAAGGGTTGTGACGCCGCATGGCGGTCGTGCCGGAACGGTGATGAAGGGTCGTGCTCCAGCCACCGTTCGGGGATGAACTCGGACGCACGATGAAAATTTGCAGAGCTGTGCGACGCTGACCATGCATGTACACCGACAGTAACATCTCCAGGAACTGCTTGGCCCGCAATCATAGTCACAGTGCCCTTGGGCGTCCGACGGGGCGGCGCAATAGGTCCTGGAGGATAGATGCGGAGACCTTCTGTTAGACAGGCTTGCAGATAAGGGAGCCGATCTGCTGCTGTTGCAAAAGTTATGTCCTCTTCTCGGTCAAAGGCATTGCGCACTTCTTCCGTCGCCTTGCGCAATGCCTCACGGTTCTTAAGCAGATAGTATGTTGTCCCTGAGAGTGCTGTTGCCGTGGTCTCAGTCCCAGCCAGCAAGAGAAAGTTGGTGTTAGCCTCGACCTCGCCATCGCTCAAAACAATCTGTTTTTGCTCCAAATTACTCTTCAGCACATAAGAGATAAAGTCCGGTTTGTCACGCAGGATACCCTCAGAGAGCCTCTGCTCGGTGCATCGACCGACGTACTCCAGGTGACGCCGACGTGCGTCCTTCAATCGCTTCGGCGCAAGAAGTCGTAGCATCTGTGGGAATGCTGAATGTGTCGACAAGGCCATAGCACGCACGAACGCACCCAACTTGATGGTGGCCCAGAATCCGGCCACCCATTCATGGTACTTGCTACTCCGGAGACAGTTGAAGGACTGACCAATAGCTAGATCGCCAATGATGTCGAATGTCGTGAAGTTATACCATTCCACTAGATCAGCTTTTGGGATAGGTCCAGCGGCATGATCACTCAGCTGTTGGATGAGCAAGTCTACGTATTTCTTGACGAACGGCTCCTGTTCGCGGAGAGCCCTCTCTGAGAAGGCATGCGAGAGCGCTTTCCGCACACGGGGATGCTGCTCTCCGTCGGCAGTGAATATACTATGGCTGCGATCACGCGACAGGTGGATAAGGCCGTAGAAGGAAGGGTCTTTGGGGAGTGCATGCTCTTGAAAACCGTAGATGTCCTTCCAAGATTCGGGTGACGTGAATGAAAGCTCGCTCGGCGAGTAGCGCACAACAGGACCGTACCGTTCGTGGAATTCTTTGATTGACCCTTCGAGCTTCCCCTGGACACTGGCCTTGAATCGAAAGGAATAATTACACTGCCAGAGCTTTGGCCCCGGGAAGCGGGATAGAGGGTGGAAATAGACATTGTAGATGACATGGAATATTCCGTATGTCACAAGCTGAAAATAAAACCACACTTAGTCGTTTGCTCCATCTCAAGATGGTAAACCATGATGTTACTTACGCCCAAGAGCAGGGAGGTGAAAATACTCATGCTTGACAAAGAAAACATCTTGCCAGAAACATTAATGTTCGGAAATGCGTGTGAACAACGCAGTCTCTTTTAAAGTGCCACTGCTGCGCGGGGACATCTTTTATATGTATGCGTCCTCAGGGCAAGGCAACATGTATCAGACCTGCTGTAGATATTGCCAGGATCCATCAACCAATATGTTCAACGTAAAGGTCATCAATCAACAGATCTTATTGGCAGGGATACGAAAGAACCTATTCTAGATTAGCTAGGGAATCTAACGCTGTAGGATTATGCACTGATGCATGCGACATTAGAGTAACCCCAAGGTTGACAGCCCAATTCTTTGTATTTGACCTATGTAATCAAATTCTGAGACGATTTACTTCTCAAAAATCGCAGTAGCTTTAATTTCCACCAAAAACCTCGGATCCGGCAACTCTCTCACTCCAATCGTCGCCCGCGAAGGCGCACTGGCACGATCATGCCAAATCTTATTCCACTCCTCATTCATTCCTGCATACTGGGACTTCATGTCCAGAATATAAACAGTCGCATCCACAATGTTGTAAAGATCGGCTTTCCCATCAGAGGCGCCCTTGATGATACTCTCAATTCGTCGTAGAACTGCGGCTGTTTGTGCGCGGATGTCGAGCTCATATGTCCCGTCAGGGTTCTCAGTTACGCCTTCGTATTTGCCGTCTGGTGTGACGGCAGCGATGCCCGAGATGTAGATTGTGTGATGGGTGTTTGGTTGGACGACTCGTGCATGACTGTATCGCATAGGACCGGTTTTCTTTTCAGGGTCGAGGAGAAAGGATTGTCCGTTGGTCGACATCGCGTTGACCTATTCCCTGAGCTCAGTTTGTAAAATCGGATAGGCTGTTGTGTATAGCTTGATATTTATTCTGGTGAATTGATTATTGAATGGACTGCTTGTGCTGATTCAAACTGTCAACCTACTACCATCCTTGTATACTGATCGGGGGGCGGTCCATCCGACAATGGGGAGCGGCGCGACCGACACAAGCTGCCAGCTTAGTGCATTGCATTACAGCATGCATATTCAGTGAAAAGTAGACAAAAAAAAACCTAAGTGCTGAGAAATATAAGGTTGAACGGTATCTAATTGTCTCTTGTGCTGAACTTGACGAACAATCGTGGCTGTAGCCATCGTGATTAGGGCTAATTAGGACTACGATAAAATTACCGGAAAAGGAAATAAAGCCCTAGCCCTAAGCCCCGAGCCCTACCTTGCGGGCAACCGTCAATCGTGCTGGTCCTTAGCAAATTGTGAGTCATTTTAATTGAAGACGCTAGTTTTTATATGCGCTAAATAATCAAATCTTATCAGTCCGCCAAGCACCTCTAAGCAGTAGTACGTATTGAGGCCTCAATAGTGAGGGGTTGTCCTACTACGTACTCCGGAGAGCCGGAGACATGTCCGGGGCTTTAGGTAGTTATCGGGCTATCGATAGGCGGAGAGATAGCTCTCACCGACTTCTGCAGCATCAGCTCGACGGCGAACGACGCAATTATTGGGGTAATTGGATAGATACCCGTATTTGTTTGATATAGGCGCAACCCAAGGCTTGACTGTCTAAAATTGAGCCAAATAATCCCAACAATTACCCGTAGAAATACAATGTAAATACTTTCTTACCTCCGTTATCCAACGTGGGGGAGTGGATCCAGTGGGTTCACGCGCTGATAAGCCCGCGAGGAGACGATGTTCCTCTTTCCTTTCTCCCACAAATCCAGATGTCTGACTTACTGAACATTTGAGATATGTGAGAGGGTGAGGCGTTCAAGATGTCAGGACCAGCAGCTCGAGCAGAAAGCTCTTGCAGAAGATGTCACCGGCGGAAGAAACGCTGCGACAAGGCCCTGCCACAGTGTAAGGCCTGTCAACATGCCAATCAGCGATGCAGTTTTCTCGACGATGAGAAACAGACGGCGACGTTTTCGATCGCGTATGTTAAACGTAAACCGCGACTGATGATTGATGAGAACTGACCTCAGATCATTAGATATGTACGGGGATTAGAACTCCGCGTCAAAGAACTGGAACAGCAATTGGCGATCTTCCTAGATATGCGGACGACAGAACATGAAACACTATTTGGCCCTTCAAATGATATTGATTTTCAGTCTCGACCGATGGAGACGCCTCCGGCTCACTCAATCACTCCACTGCAACCGATACAAGCCAGTCCTTCGAACCAGCAACAACAAGCCGTGGTAAACGGTCGACAGTCCAATACGCATAAACCCGAGTCATTAGCAGATGAATTGAAACTACTCTCTTTGGAGGCTGCCGCGGATCGCCACGTCGGATCTTCGTCCGGGATATCGTTCGCTAAACTCACGCAAGCAGTTCTTCGACGCTTATCACCGGATCGACAGGAGTTTGTGTTTGAAGATGAACTAAACGAGGAGCAAGAACAGGAGGAAGACGACGAAGACAGTTTTATGCCTAATGAGAGCGAAACTACACCCACTTTTACCTTTGCGTTCAATGAGATTAATTCACATTTGGTCTCCTCCCCGCCGTTACCACTCTATTATCCCCTATCAACCGACCAGCAACAGGACGGTCTTCTCCAAGAATCTTTGTCTCTCCTCGAGCCCTCTCATATCAGTCATCTGCTCGAATTTTATTTCGCTCATTCTCATACTCTATATCCGATTGTTCGGCAGCATGAGTTCACAACTGTGCTCTGGCGGTTATACGCTGACCCTTCCGATCCGCTTGCTCAGTCACCATTGTGGCAATTCCGGATTTGGATGGTTCTCGCTATTGGGTCAACGGCATATTCCTCGGTTTCTTTGCTGGATGAGTCGGAATCCGTGCAGCTGTTCAATAAGGCGATGGTACATTTTGAGGCTGCTATGGGATGTGGAGATTTGGTAAGTTTGAATCTCCTTAAGGAATGCAGTAAGCTAATACGACATCTAGGCCGCGTTAGAAGTATTGATGCTACAAGTATCTTACTCCTTCTTCAATAAAATCGGCCCAAGTAAGTGTATCCACTCTGTCGTCTCATAATGATGCATGCTAACTTGGACAGATACATGGATATTGATCGGAATGGCTGCTCGTATGGCGACCGGCATGGGCCTCCATACGGTGGAACAATACAAGAGCATGACTGTAGATATCGCTGAACATCAGAAACGTCTCTTTTTCTCTTTATATATGATGGACCGGTAAGCTCCCAGTATAGCTTCACGCATAGCCCAAGCTGACAGAATCAGCGTGGTTTCGTTAGCTCTAGGGCGCCCCTTTGCGATCCAAGATGATGATATCACTGTGGAGGTAAGCTGAAATTAATTTCAACTTTCAATATCAAGCGCTGACGTATGTATAGCCCTTCGCAGATGCAGACGACGAGAACATCCAGCCAGATGGTATCTTACCATCCACAAAACTCGAGCCATCAACCATGGCTATCCCCTTACACATCCTAGCACTCCGAACCATAGCCAGCGATATTAAAAGTAAAGTCCATTCAGTCCGAAACAGCGACCTAGCCAACCAGCAAGCCAAAGAACAAACCCTCCAATCCCTTCACAGACGGTTGATAGAATGGCGAAGAACAATGCCATTCCCGCTACCGGACTTGCAGTCCAAGGTCCCTCATCTGTGCACCAATTGGTTCGACTTCAATTATTATACCCACGTAATCATGCTCTATCGTCCATCGCCGCTCTGTCAAACCCTAGATCTTGCTCAACTCCAAGTCCTCGCCGATGCATCCAGCATGGCTATTCGACAAGCCACGACCATGCATCGTCAACAGCGGTTTTCGTATAACTGGCTCAATCTCGCTGTCTTATTCAATGCGACACTCTCCCTCATGTACTCGACTACAGCACAGCCGAACAATTTGTCGCACGTGTTGGAGTCTAGTAAAGCCATTGAAGATCTGGAGTTGAGTATTGAACTGTTACGGGCTTTCAGTACAAAGTTTGCTTCGGCAAAGAGGATTCAGGGGATGGTTCAGATCGTTTTGGCCAAGTTGAAGATGCAGGTTATTCATACGGTGTAGGCATCGTTGATTATCAGATTCTAGAGATGCGTCAGCGTGATATCCAGGTAACTAGTCATGCCAAGGTGGATTCTTACCAATAACAAGATTCCTCAGAAAATGGCCAACGTCTGATCCCATCCACAATGAGATATCTTTGCAGCTGCTAGGCAAATCAAGCTCGCGGCGTAGCTGACAATAGCAAATGTAATCAATCCCCAATATTCTCCATTGCAACGTTGAAGAATGGCGCCGCATATAGGGATTCCAGTGAGGGTACTGATCATATTTCACAAATTAGCCGAAAGAGTGCCATAACAGAATCTTCATCCACCATACCTGATACTAACAATGACATAGGCTGTAGCATAACACCTCCCAAACCTCTCAATCCTACATAACTGCCCAATGCAAACCGGCGCAAGACTGACATTACTCCCACTTGCAAACCCGAACAGAATCGCGAATGCAATTGCCAGTGCAGATGCATTCCCTCCATTGACAATATGCTTGGATTGAGCGGGCATCCAGAGACAAGCAATAAAGACCAAACACATGGCAATCGTGATGATAAGTGTATTGAATCTCCCAATGCGATCGGCGCAATAGCCGGGGATCCAGCGCCCAAAGACGGCAGCGGCGTTGACGAGGGATAGCAACAAGTACGACGATTCAGAGGACATGTTGATATCCAACGCAAAGGAGGTGAGATATGTCAATGGAATGAACAAGCCCCATTCCATGAAGAATATCCCCATCGTCGCGAGCATAAGATCACTCTGTCGAAAGACGGATAAATCCGGGACCAGTCTTTCGAAAGTAGCCTGTTTTGATGGGAAGCGTCTCCGAATCAATAAGAAAGCAAGACTGAACGTGGCCAGGTCAACAAGTGCAATAATCCGCGTCGCCCATGCAAACCCTAACGTGGAAGAAACATGTTGAAACAATATCGGAAACACAACACCACCTATCGAAGCGCCTGAAGATGCAATACCAACCGCAAACCCTCTTCGACGATGGAAATAATGCGCTACAATGGATATAGAAGGGCTAAAAGCAAGCGATAAACTGACACCTCCCAACAGACCAAAACATACCATGAAATGCCAATACCGCGTGCAAACCTCAAGCAACAACAAAAAAGTCACAGTACCCAATCCACCTAACAGAATAAGTGGTCGAGGCCCCTTTGCATCAAAAACGGGACCAACTTCAATACCGCAGAAAAACGCGAGAAAGGAGTAAAGGCCGAATATCCAGGCTATGCTGCTGGAGGAGTAAGCATGGAGTTGGTGTTGATCTAGATAAGCTTGGAAGATTCCGAGACAGTTCATCAAGCCCATTGAGCCGAAGCAGGACATCCAGCTGCCTAGGACGACTAGCCAGGCTGTGCGGCCTCCTTCGGGGTAGGTGATTTCGTCGTCTGCATTACTGCCGGTGGTGTCGCTACCAGGGCGGCTATCGATCACGGATGTCTCTTTGTCTGTGAACTTGAGACTTGTCGCCTTATCGTGATTTTCCGCAGAAGAAGAATTCACGCTTTTATTGGTGGCATGGGTGATGTTTGCAAGATAATTCTCTCTTGCTGCTGAGCTGCACATGGGTCTTCGACTGTGATGTGAGCTGACCCGGCCGTTTTGATTGTAAGAGTCAGCTAGGTTGTTGACTACGCTGACTAGAAAATAGAGAAAAAGAAAAGAAAGATGTTAAGAATCTCAAATCATGCGATACTTAGTCTGCACCGAGTCGATTGTACCGACAGGAGCGATGGGGCCATTATCGTGTCTGAGTCTGTAGTTGTCGGGTGGTCCGACGACTTATGCATCAACAATTTCGTATTCATGAATATAATTTCGAATACCTACTATGTCGGATATCATCAAAGACCCAGCAGCATGATACAAACCTACGTAGCTTTTGAAGGCGTAAGAAAAGCTGTTATGCGATCGATTCTGAATCCAAGGGTTGGAGACTCGTCCGTATCGTAAGCGTTGCTATTCTAGTCATGGAGAAGAATATCTAATATATTTATTCACGACTCGTAAACTTTCTGTATGGTTATTTCATATCCTAGTTTCTGGACAGAGGATGGAGTGCACAGGCTCGAGCCCAAGTACAAAGGCTAGAAAAGACAGCTGGTATAGTTTCTCTACAAGGAAGAAAGGTAATGAGATTAGTCAGATTGAAGTTTTGGTGCGTTAGTGCATCTCATGTATGTATTTGTTTAGTTCAAATCTTCGCAAGAGTCGCTCTGCTAAAAATATCAAGCTGAATAGCCATGTATTCCCCGGTTTGACTGATATTGGAGCTAGTTATGGGCGCTCTGGATGAGTCAGTGGTAACTGTAGCCTAGAATCAAAAGATACTACTTCAATACCATTGAGATGCGCGAACCCATAGATTTGGTGGTCACCGAACGCGACATACCGATCGTTGAAAATACTATCATCGTGGGGAGCCTCCTTTGCATAAAAAGGCGATATGAAATCGCCTGTGTCATCGAGGATATGACTGATCACGAAACAGGACCAGATGCTATCTGGATGGTATACTGTCCCATCTACTAATATCATTTTGCCCTTGTCATATGGATACTGAAATTCGGTATGACTCCCCTCTGTCTCAAAGTCGAAGTCAGGTTCCAGGATGCGCACTATCAAGGTTTCTGTCTTTGCAGAGTAACTAATGAAAATTAGGTTGCCATCCGACTCCGATGATTTCAAGGGAAGAATCTGAGAGACGATCATGCCATATCGACAGATAAATTGACTGAATCGAGAGAAGGTAAAGAATAATGCAGAGTCGAGGTCAAATTTTGCTCCAACGGCGAGAATTCTGGTATCGAGAAAGGCGATCCCTTGATCTGCAATTGCAAATCTCTGTCTAAAGAGTTTGTACGATTCCGGCGAAGCCTCTTTTTCAGCCTGAACAACAGATAGAATATTGCTCTCCGTATTGGTATCACTGGCCCAGCACATGCAAAGCGGCTGACCGGCGAGATGGGCAGACCGGACGCTATCACTGTCAAAATGCCAACTTAAAATTATCGAACGCTCTGGAGATCTCCCGATAAGGACGATGGCTCTGTCATGACGAGCATAGATTTCTAGAACATGAGGAGATGGGAGCCGAATTTGGTGGGATTTATGGGTGGACAACTCCCAAGCGGTACAGTACCTGTGATGATTAGACTCGTAATATATATCCTGAACTTAGCCAAATCTTACCCTGAAGCCTGGACAAATAGAAAATGTTGGGTTAAGTGGACGAGACGAATGACGCCACGAGTTTCAGTCGTGAACTCTATGACAGCCCCAGTCATCAAGTCGCGGATACATGCGATCCTTTGATCCGCTGTCAACCATGCCACCTTGCCAGAAGAATAAGAAACAAAATGTTCTGCTGTTGACGTGTCTTCAAATGAGGGATGCAAGTCATCAGGCCATTCATACCATGCTTCTGAGAGATGATGTCCGTATTTAGTGCGAACCATATCCCTAGCAGACAGAGTCTTATCTTCTGGGTCAGGAAGCTGAAAGGGATAAGAGCGAAAATGAACCCTGCTGCAAATTTCCTTTGACGTGAAGATAGCCTGCCATCGCTTGGATACCTGGATGTGTTTGTTTAAGTAGCAACTCCTTGCCGTTATTTGGAGAGCAGTTTCTTACTCTTTGAATGATCCAGACTTGGAGTGGTTTCAAATATCCAGCTATTTCAAGCACTAGTTCAAGGGGCAGGGAGCCGACAATGTCATAGTGCATAGGATCCTTGGGACGAGCATAGAGCTCGCGCCGCTCGTCCTTGGTCAAGTCATCTAGAATGGCATTTAATCTGTTGAAAAAACCTCAGCACAGTCAAGAAAGCGGAAGCACGAAGAGAAAGCAGCTCACACGTCTCGTCGAGCTTGTCTTGTTGGTAGAGACTTGAAGTCGTGGATGAGACGACGCTGAACAAGATCGCCGTCGATGTGGCCATCCAAGTGACGGCTGTCCATAGTTAGGAGCTAGGGAGGCATGTTTTATCGTTGATCGATACCGAAAAGAATGGACGATGTTGTTAGTCGTAGACGTTGTTGTAGGTTGACTACTCCGTAAAGAGTAGAAACGCAACGGGACAAAGATGACCCGGACTCCGGGATGCCTTCGCGGCCTGAGGCAGCAATTCGGGGACTCGCCTCGACCTTCTTTCTTTCCTTCAATCAACTCCACTTCATCAGTCTCAACACACGTATTATCGTCTCTGAAAATGCGATAAGCTCTCTTGTTCTCTTCACTGCTATTCTAAGGCACAGGAGGCAGGTAGTGCTACAGACGGCGATCATCGGCATCTCTACTCCAAGCAGAGCTATATCTACCGGCAGTAGTAACTCGGGCGTTAGTGAGTATACTCGGCGCTACTAAGAATCCATATCCCTGCCATCGCCTTGTGACATAAGTTTGCATTGCAAAGCATGCATATCACATCATTGCATACATACACAGAAAGTACGAGCATCTCTAGGTCGTACTGCCTAGGTTCGAAGCAGCTAGTATCATCATAGCTCCACCAACGAAAATAATCGGAATCAAGAGTTACGCGTCAGTCTCTGCTTGATAAGCGGACTCAACAGTAGTTACCTTTCTGGAAAGTGATAATTCCTAGGTTCTAGGTACCAATGGGTGCATACAGTTTTTGATTTTGCAATTACTTATATGTAGTCATCAAAGCTCTTAGTTATGGTTGTATAACTCAGAATCTGTGCTTTGCGGAGATGCTCCGTTTCTCCGGCGTAGACTGAATATCGGATATCGCCACGATTGAGCAGTGGAGGTGGGGGATCATAAGAGAGGGAAGACTAAAGAATAAGAAGAAATAATAATCGAGCTGACCTCCGTGCATAAAACAATCTAGAAGGCAGTTAATGGTTGTTTGTCGTAGCATTCTGCAGAAGAAGCTCCCACGAGGGAACCCCCAGCGCCAGATTCGCTCCCCCGCAACTCCCTTTTTTCTCTCCGTTTGTTTTCCTCTTCCCTTTCTGACATCTGCCCAATAATTCCAGCCCGGTCTACGATATTTTGTTCTACCGGTATATTTCCTCTTGATTGCGACTCTTGTTATTTCGAATTGCTTCGTTTGTGGCCCTCCGACCCGTTCATTGCTATTGTGTCATCATGTTTGGGCCCATGGAGCTCATTCGGCCGTGATCTCTTTGCGACGCATTTTGACACGATCCGAGCACCGCGACTGCACAACGCCATCGGATCAGCATACGGAGTATCCTCGAAAGAGAGAAATAATATAGGACTGATTGTGGAGAGAAGAATTTAATCGAGAAGTATATCGACAACCTGCATTCCATCGGCCAAGTCAATAAGACGTTCCTGCTCGAAGAATCCGTCGACGCGACGACCGTTTCGCGGAACAACCAGTTATAGTCGAATCGCCATGAGCAGAGTCGCCGACCTCCCTTCGAGAGGCCCCTTCTCTACTGCTGGCGATAGGCAGCGGAATATTCCCGTGCTCAATTCTTCCGTCCCGGCAGCTGATGCCAATCGCGGTGATCCGATGGAGGTGACAACGGCTGCGCCGGATGGCGATAATGAAAACGGTTCTTCAGACAATCCAAGTCATACGAATGCTTCAGGCGGTGGTCAATCGGTAGGAGCTGCTGCTGCCGCGCAACAGCCTAAAGTTGTCCAGACGGCGTTTATACACAAGCTATACAAGTAAGATACGCTTTGGCATGTTCTAACCGTGATACTAATCTCTAAATGACTGCAGTATGCTCGAGGATCAGAGTATTCAGCATCTCATTTCCTGGTCCACTTCAAACGAAAGCTTCGTCATGTCTCCGACCTCCGAATTCTCCAAAGTTTTGGCGTAAGTGATCTTATTCTGTGGTATTGAGCGGCGTTCTTATTCTCTATCAGACAATACTTCAAACACACAAACATTTCGTCTTTTGTACGACAATTGAACATGTACGGGTTCCATAAAGGTAGCGTTTCTTCTCTCGGATGATAAGGAAACAGCGCTGATCGTCAGCAGTAAGCGACGTCTTCCATACAAGCTCTCCTGACTCGGCGCTCTGGGAATTCAAACATGGCAATGGAAACTTCAAACGAGGCGACTTGATTGGTCTTCGGGAAATAAAACGAAGGGCATCGCGACATACTCTGATTCATCGAGATTCCTTCCCTAATAATAAACCTGGTGTGTCGCAACCCGGAACTCCAGCCGAGCCAATACCGGAATCTGGCGACATGCGGTTGCTATCTTTGGAGCACTCGATATATGAGATGCAAAATCGAATGTTGCGGTGGGAAGAGACCAATTATATGTTGAGTTCACGGTGTCAAGCGCTAGCGGAGTGTCTTGTCAAATGCCATCAATGGACAAATTCAATTTCACAAGTCCTTGTCACTATGAACCAAGACCGTGACAGTGCCTTATATCGTGACGGTATTTACCTCGGCGCGATGGTTTTCTATTTGCATATCACTAACTGGTTGATAGTGTCCGATATGCAACAAGAGATAGAACGACATCTAGATAGCACTCGTGCTTTGGAAACACCTCACGAAACTCTGTTGGCTGGCCGGCAACAAGCATTTTTTGGCAATGTACAAGAATCGGGGCCGCCACTTTCTCCGCGTCAAATGCCTCAAGACGAGAGCCGGCGTCCTTCATTTGCAGATACCTCTAAACCATTGAGAACCCATATTTCGCAACATCTGGCTGTCTCTCCTCGTCGGTATGGATCAATCGGTGCAGGTCATCCTTCGCCAGGTTATAGTCGTCCACCACTTCCTTCCCAACAACAACAGCAGCAGCAGCAGCAGCAGCAACAACAACAACAACAACAACAACAACAACAACAACAACAACAACAACAACAACAGCAACCCCCAATACCTCCACCTTTAACTACACTCACGTCACCCTCGGACTCGGCAATGCTTGCACGTCGACATACGTCTGCAGATATTCGTCAGCATGGATGGGCATCAAGCGGGGTACCGACTGCAGGAAACTCATCTGGACCATGGCCATCCTCTCCGCATCGACTTCCGACATCCAGCGAGCAACAGGTCCGCGATGTTCTGGCGCAGTACGAGATTACAGGGTCAAGACGACGAACCCAACTATCACGACAAGCCACGCCGCCACTTGGGCCGCCGGATCAACCGGGGCCAACACCATTATCTACATCCACATCAGCGCAGCATCTCACCGTGGATCCGACATGGTCAGCAGGAAGTAGCAATGGAGGTCCGCGGTTTCCGCGGTATGACACTTCACTACCAGCGACACGTCGATCCAGTATGGCGAGTAATGTGCATTCCTTGCTTAATCCAACGGATACCAGCGAACGACCAGAAGAAGATGATCAGATACTTGAAGATCGTAAACGGAAACGCCTTCAATAAATTACTTTCTCTTTTTCAATGACACTTTCTGATTTTCTTTGTGAGTTTATACAAAAATACCACGGCATACATCCTATCTCTTCTCATCTATATACCAACACTTTATTATTTATACCCGAGAAAGAGGATGGGCCAGTCTATCACTGAAGGCGAATGGAGGGTTTGTTTGTTTTTTAATGTGTACAATACAACACACATATGTCTTTTCTTGTCCCACCTTGATCTAGCTCTTTTCACAGAAGGATAACTCCTTCTTCACATATCTTTTTTTCTTTTGGTCCTTGATTTCTAACCCTGCATTCAAATTGGCGGAGTCTTTTATGTCTGTTTATACCAATTGAAGTCTTGTATTGGCACTAATACAAAATGGCAATAATCCTTGATCTAGTCATTCCGCTTTTTCTTCTTTTTCTTCCGATCTTGCAATAATTCATCCAAGTAACTGACTTTAGTCGTCTTTTTGCGTTTGTTAGGTGCTGATAATGTAGGTATCGTAGGTATCAGCGTTTGTGTTTGCGTTCCGGTGGTGTTGTCGCCGTTTATATTCGTCTCGTCAACATCGGCCGGACTATCAGTCACAATCCCATTATCCTCAGACTCACTCCTCAAGATGTGTTTCTGTTGTTTCTTCTTCCCCAACGACGTGCGTCCTTCGTCCTCATCGGCATCGGCATCATCTTCAACATCTTTATTCCCGTTCTTATTATCACCACCCTGTCCAGTCTTCCCCCGCGATAGGGCTGCTTGTTGTTTTTGCTGCTGTTGCTGTTGCATAAATTTCTTTGCGTTCCGTCCTAATAATCTCTGCCGCAGTTTATCGTCTAGTTTATTGGTGTTGCTGCTGTTCAAGCTGTTGAATGCGTCTTTTACGGGTATGGGTGCGCCGAGACCGAGGCTGTACAATTCACGTCTTGTCAGCTTCAATTCTCTGCAGGAGTAAGTATCAGAGAGACAGACCGTTCAGGAACAGCGGTAAATATCTCGTCGTCGTCGTCGTCACCTTTCCTGTTCTCTCCCGATTTTTGGGATTCTTCTGATGTTGTTCGCGGCGGAAGCCATGAAGCGACGAGTCGTTGACTACGCGCCAGAGCGATGTTGGCGCGGTTGAAAATTATGTCTGCTTCATTTGGGGGTTTTGTCGCTGACATTTCTGTATCTGGCTATTTTCGTGGTAGAGTATTGAATTCAGGCAGGTTGTTGAGAGGAATTTCCAGACTTTCTCAAAGTGATTGATTTTATTTTCTACTTTAAGCTGGGGGTCCATAAATTACTTCTTTCGGTTAGTGCGTTGATATCCAATCTTCAATCCATTTTACACTGCTTCAATATTCTGCAGATCTAAACAACATCGAACACGCTAAAAGAACATCACATCAGGTCATAAATCATCAATCTAGAACATATAATACTAATCCGCAAGACAGACATGCTCTTCAGCATACCTCCGATACCGACCGAGTATCTCCGTTGCATCCAACCCCTCCCTTCCAGCCGCGTCGTCATAATGCGACACCACGCCTTTACCATCTATCAATACATCCCTTTGTTGCGACGAAACCGTTGAGTCTATACTAGCATTGTCGCTATCATTTGGCAAAACGACAAATGTCCTCGATATCTCGCCCGGTGGGTTCTTCCATAATGGGAATTTGTAATTCTGTAGTTCGTCGCGCTCGAGGTGATGGAGGAAGGAATTGTGTTGCTGCACTTGAGAGAGCCAGGTATATTTCTCCGTTGCGCTAGCAGATTTTGATACTATGAATAAGGAAGGCTGCGAGGGTGGGCGCCGCTGGGAAAACCTCGACTCCAGCATATCCCTCCAGTATGACAAGAATGCACTCCAGGTCCGTCCGGATGTCTTTTCGTCATGACTCAGGGATTTTATATCGAGTAACTGTGGTAAGACCACGCCCGGTCTTCGATGGAACTCCGCGACGGCGGGTTGGTGAATGACGTTCGCGGAGACAATACTCGTGTCTGGGTGTTGTAGTTTTGTGTTGATGATGGTAGGTATCACATTGTCCTCTATATAGACGACGTCGCCGTCGATTCTGATGTATACGTCTTTGCTATCCGCTGCAGGGATGAAAGACGGGCGGATCGAGTAGGATTCTGATTTATTAACTGTCTCGTACAGCCATTCGAGATGTTCTCGATCACTTGTCTCGGGAATGAAGACAACTTCATCTAACAGGCCGCCATATTCGACAAGATTCCTCTATACGACATTAGCTCTTTCTCTGTTTTTCCCCTTAAAAGCATAGCGATCGCACCCTCAAATAACAATCCAATATCGAACTCCGCTCCCGATTCCTATACTCCACCACAGCAACAACGTTCAATCCCCTCGGCTTCTCAGCCAAGGCAATACTACTCTTCGTATTAACCCACTGATTCCGTAAATGATTTAATCTGTGATTGAAGCGAGGATTTGTGATCAGCGCTAATAAAGTAGCATCTGAGTAATAGCAAAGCAGTATAGCTCCGAATAGCGAGTAGAAGGCGATGGTGCCGCCGAGAAGGGCAATTAATAATATCCTCGACCTGCGACGTTGGCTATGTTTGGAGTGGACGAATTCGATGTTCTCGTCGAGATTATGCACCTTTTCGTCAGTGTAGGCCATTGTGCTGTTTTTTTTTTTTTTCTCTTTCCTATGATGAATCTGATGATGCCAAGATCTTATCTCCGGGATGGACGGATCGCTTCATTCAGGCATTTCATGACAATAAAAAGTACAGTATGGGAGGTTGAGCGGTGGGAAACTCATGAACATAAAGACCGATAGTCCGGGAATGCATATACTTATAAATCCATATGATTGTCCGAAGAACAGAAACAGAAATATAAAGCAATCGGATACGCGGAGTCGCGGACGGCGCCTTGAAATCAGGCTCGCGTGATCGGCGCACATCTAGACTTTAGTAATCATGAGTTAATTGCTGCTCTGGGTCTAGTTCTCTCTTACATAGCTCTTACAGTCTTACTCAGGGCCAGAAACCAAGACTTGCATCAAGCTTCCCTTCATGCTTGACTTCCGAGAATCCCGGACGCGGCATTGCGCTGCCGAATGCGTCGTTTTGGCTGGCTGGTGATTTCTTGGCCTATATCATATTATTATCAAGACTGTTCAGTATTTTTTATTGGATGATTTTTCGATGTTCATCGAACGATTTTTATTGAAACCGAAACTTCTTGGACATCTGTCTACCCAACTAAAACGAAAGGGATGATGTTCTTCACAAAGAAGGGATACTGATGGGTCTGAAAGCTTTCCCCTGTGACTGCATCGTACATTCTTCTCAAGTGACGCTCACTTTTGAAAAGCTCCATGTGAATCCGGGCAGCCTCTGTCAACCAAATATCCAAAGGGGGAGTTACACAGAGACCCAGCTGCAATTGATCTTTAGTCTACTAGAATTTTCAGATCTCTCTGAATTCTTTTACCATGGCCAGCCAACAGGATCATGCTTTCAGACCGCTCATTACCATCTCTTCGACTGGGCCGAGTACGGAAATAGGGCAGCCGCTATCACGTGTAGACTGTCAAGTATCGAGAACTACTTGTTTCTAACTACATAGTTGACTAATGTGAATTCTTAACTTTCATAAACTATGGCATTTATTTCAACCTCTTCCCAGATGATGAGTCTAGTCGAGTGTATCGTGTGTGGCGTGGCTATCGACCCTCGCCGCTATAACAAGGAGCACAAAATGACATTTTCTCGAAGCAAGAGATCGGCAAGGTACAAGCAAGAGGAAGGGTTGTTGTTTTCCAATGCAACAGCACTCGAAAACATTACTTTTAGGAGGACACGGCTACTGACAGGGCTTAAACAGTCTTAAGTAAGTAGTGGAGGCTAGGGTTAGAGTAGTCTCAATCATGTCGAACTAGGTACCGTTTTCCCCTGTATGTTTTGGTCCTGTGGAAACAGAAACGGCTTTGAAGGAGCCCATGGTTTGCAGTTGATGGTGGTGTAGAAACACTGACATGACAGTCACAAGGTCAGAATATTGCGTATGGTAAATACAGATACGATAGTACGCCGTACACATACATTACCCGACAAGTGACAGCGTATCTGTAACCTATCACCGCAGAATGACGTACCAAACAGAGCTCCCGCAGTTTCCCGTTCCTTCCCTACGGTACGCGGACTGACACGTGCAAAATCATCTGTATCATCCATCAATATCCAACCACACCGAACTCCTCCCACATTGCGGCCGCCATGCTACTCTTTTGTTTCATGGCCTGCAGTCGTTGTTCCCCCTTGGTCAAACTATGAAAGTGCCCGTTGCGTTGCGCCGTCTGTGCCTCCGGCGTGGAGCACTCCAGACTTTCGGTACAACTCTGTCATTACGAGCCTCACTACGCCCTTTTTCTACCAGTACTACCCCTCCACTGAAGACGCGGAACTGCCGTCGCCAGCTATTACAGAGATGGAACAAAGTAGGCAGATGCAGAGCCCCCATTGTCGGCTCGGTCCTGTTTGCAGCCGCATTGGGTCCCGGTGCGTTTATGGAGTTGGCAGAGAAGAACGGCGAAGATGAGACCGGGGAGATGCACATGTTGGAAGCATCGCGCCAAGAGCTACGAAAGACGGTGTCAGAGGATGCACGCGGTTTCACTCGACTCAAGCAAGAAGCATACGTTTTCTTCCATTGCTACGTGTACGAACCTATCGCAACGGGCTTCAGATTTCTCCATCTGACCATCATTTTCCTTCCCGTGTTAATGTCGGCTCCTGTAATATGGATTGGCAGGAGGAATCCAGACCGTGACAACCAGCGATGGGGAACGTTGTGGTGGTTTGATTTTCTAGTGAAGTCAATGGAAAGGGCAGGCCCAGCTTTTATCAAGGTACGGACTTTCGTATATTCTCTTTTTTCTTGTCGCTAACTGATGTCTGCCGACATCCAGCTAGGTCAATGGGCTGCGTCCCGAACAGATATTTTCCCTCCCGAACTATGCTCTCGACTGTCTTCTCTCCACTCGCATGCACCTGCCCACTCTTTACATTCCACAAAGAGGATATTATGCAAAGCCTTCCATGGGCTCCCTTTCGACGAGATATTCGAAGAATTTCAGGAAGAACCTTTAGGTGTTGGCGCTATTGCGCAGGTATACAAGGCGAAACTGAAACCAGATATTGCAGCACAATACCAAGAGGAACTGCAAGACATGCCAAAAGATCTGGCGGCCAGGGTACGGAAGAACGTTGACGTTCTGGTTAAGAGTTCGCCTCAACGAGTGCCTTCGTCTTATGTTGCTATCAAGGTCCTACATCCGAAAGTTGACGTCATTGTCAGGAGAGACTTGAACATCATGAGCATATTTGCAAATATAATCAACGTAATACCGACCATGGAGTGGCTATCCTTGCCGGGTGAAGTGGAACAGTTTGGAGAAATGATGAAGTTGCAGCTCGACTTGCGAATCGAAGCTACCAACTTGGTGATTTTCAGAGAACATTTCAAATCACGCACAACAGCCTGGTTTCCTTACCCATACACGGAATTCACTACGAGAGAAGTTCTTGTAGAAGAATTTGCGCAAGGAATTCCATTGTCTGTTTTCCTCGAAAAGGGCGGCGGCGTCTACCAAGAGGAGATTGCAGACGAGGGACTTGACGCTTTCCTTCGCATGTTGCTCCTCGACAACTTCGTCCATGCAGACCTCCACCCCGGAAATATCATGGTTCGCTTCTACAAACCCAGTCAACTCGACATTTCTCTGAAAGCGCCGAAACGTGCACATGAAGCTACTTCAACTGCTGAATTGGATGTCAATGAACAAGTGCTGAGACGTCTGCGAAATCACACAAAGGATCCCAAAGCTTGGAAGGCAGCCCTTGCCGAGCTAGATGGAGAGGGATACCGACCTCAACTACTCTTCATCGACACGGGTCTTGTCACCCAACTTAATGACAAAAACCGACGCAACTTCCTGGACTTGTTTCGCGCAGTCGCCGAATTTGACGGTTATAAGGCAGGCCATTTGATGGTTGACCGCTGCCGCCAACCTGAAGCAGTATTAGACCCAGAAATTTTCGCATTAAAAATGCAACATCTCGTGTTAGGCGTTAAATCGAGGACATTTGCCTTGGGTAATATCAAGATTGGCGATGTCTTGAGCCAAGTGCTTCAAATGGTCCGAGAGCATCATGTGCGACTAGAAGGCGACTTTGTCAATGTTGTTATATCTATATTACTGCTGGAAGGGATTGGAAGGAGTCTAGATCCTAACCTGGATCTATTCAAGAGGTGTGTATCCCCGTGAATTTCACTAGGCCAAAAAGCTAACGTGTACCAGCGCCCTTCCAATCCTACGCCAACTCGGCTCAGGCACAACATTACTAAAGACCGTGTGCCACGGTGACACATCCATGCTGCGAGTATGGGTTGGTCTTGAAGCACGCACATTCCTCCAAGCCAGTCTGGAAAGTGCCGAAAACTGCGTCAAGTATGATATGTTGGCGCCGAATATCTGAGTCTTTTTTGACGACCCTTAATAACGAACTTACCTTTGATCATGTAACGCGTACATTTTGATGTTTTTTTTCTTGCACATACTAAACCCCTACACACACATCATACACATACATAATGCATGTTCGAATATCATACCATACAGGCCATCAATCATTGGGGATTGGCGTTATACAGGTCGTTGATTTCATCTGCTCATTCCATGTACATAACAAATATGCATGAATTATCGAGCGTATTCACTCCTTTCATATGAAATTATATATCCCTTTATAATTGCCCGATATACCTATACAAGTAGCTTGAAAGCGGGGAATTCAGTATATGTATATAATATACATACTCTCAACATTAATCTATTCCTCAACTGTATACAGACATGAAAATAAATGGAGATGTGATGATGTCCAACGTACACGTAATGATACACACAAGTTCATAGAAGAGAAATCCGTAACGGACAATAACCATATATCAATAATCAGACAGAATGACGCCGCCGAATCCGAGTATGCATTAAACAGTCCAATTGAAAAAAAAAAAAAAAAACGGGGAACTCGTGGCAAGCGAGTCTTGAGTTAAAACAGTTTGACGGGAAAGATCGTCACAAAGAGGGAATACATGGCTGATCATTGATTCTCTCGTGCTTGGCCACCACTAGCCTTATACCAAACGTCGCCGCCCCAGCGCATCAGACGCTCCACGGCTGCTGTGGGTGTGTCGACGGCCGGGCGAATGTCGAGGAAGAATACAGGCTCGCCGGTCGGTTCTGGGGGTCCGGAGTAGTAGTCGATGACATAGCGGACTTCTTTTGTCCCGGAGGCTGTGCGTCGAGATATGTACCAATCGTGTCTGTCGAAGGGTGGTTCGGTTCTATCGATCGGCATCTCTATTAGAATTGTCTTACGCCTGACACCTATAAGTAGGTATGTTGGGAGGGTACTCACCCGAATTTCGCAGGATACAACCAACCCAAAGTCTGCATAATTCTAGCCTTGGGACTCAAATCCTGCGGTCTCCCCTGAAACCGCACCAGACACGGCTGCTGCTCCTCCTCATCTTTCTGCTCACATAGGAGTCTCTCCTTGGCCAACTCAATCGCCAAGTTCTCATTTCCCTTGCGACACTTCTCCCATCCACTCCTCAATCCCTTTGCGAAGATTTGTTCCCATTCCACAATCTCCGTCCAAGCACCTTCGTTCAAGAAATTGTGTACTGCGACCATGGACTCAACCGCGTCCTGCGGTGTGTCGGTATACCCCTTCCGAAGCATGGCGTTATACATCTGTTGCGGGGATGGGTATTCCCATTTTTCGCCAGCGCTGTCAGCGCGCGGGATTGAGGAGATTTCGCGGTCGACAGGGAGATCGACTGTTTGAGTTGGGGCGCGTTCTTGAGAGATAAAAGAGAACATATAATTGAGAGGGTTTATTCTTGATTTGCCGCTTAAGGTTTCTGCCGGTTGCTCCTGCGGCTGTTGATGTGTCGTTTCTGGCGCGGGGGGAGTGTAGAATGGTGAATTGGGCGATCTCTTAACTGGGCATGCGCTTGGTAGAGGTGTTTCGAATCCAGGAGATGCAGCGCCTGCTACGTGCATGGGACATCCGGGCTATTAAAACTATTAGCCTGAAGATCAGATGATTGCTCATCTCGATATGCCGAAACTCACTGGTGGTGTCGCCGGAGAAGTAGTAGTAGTAGCAGTATTAACAGGAGTAGCGGCCGGCCGCTGGGTATCTGCCCAGAACCAACCCATTGTTATCGATATAAAATAATTGAATGACAAAAAAACCTATACACTGAAACGAAGAAATGGATGTTGTACAGACGGTAGAATTGCGATGCGATGCGCTTTCAAGAAAGTTGTTGTATGCTGTCAACTTTTTTTTCGCCTTCTGCGGAGAGCAAAGGAAATTCCCGGCAAGCCGGCGCGACGGATGACGCTCGGCGGGCCCAAGTGGATCTTTCGGGCTTGCCTAAGGCTGCAAACATATTGTGCAATAATGCCAGGGCCCAGATGATGAAGTTGCATTGTGTTCTCTACTGAGAGATACATGGTCATGGATAGCCAAGAGGGAAAAGAATAAATGTCTGAATGCCTGTTAATACACAAATGTAAAATCTATGAAACATAAGATAATTGAGCTGAATAAAAAGTCAATGTCCAAACACGTCCACAAACGGTCGACCCTCCATCAAACTTCCTACACGATTAAGAACCTTGTATGTCGTGGTATAGCCTCGATATGAGCGCATATCCAAAAACCATAGCTAGTCCAACCCAAAATTTGTGTCGCCGGACCCAGCCCTGGCCTGCCTCTCTAGCAACGTGCCCGCCTTCCATCACAGCCCCCAGTCGCGGTCCACTTCCAACAGGACGTCGACGGAAAGCCGAGGTTTCGGGCGAGCAATTGTTCGACGTTATCGCATTCGGGTCTGGAATAATGTGCCCTGTCGCAGCATCGATACGGTTGTCCTTTATCCACTTCCAGTTCTCCTGATCTAACTCTGGCCATTCGGTTCGGAACTTCAAGCCGCCGTCACCAGCCTTGATGTTATTGATTCCCTTGCTGGAAGCCGTAACGCCTGCGGGAAGGTTTGTCTGCGATCCCCCTCCAGTCGAGTTCCACCATCGTGAACGTGCGGCAAATAATCTGCGTTCGCTGTCCGAGGCGCTGACACTACCGGTAGTCATTTCTTCACTAGTCATGAAGCTCAGCAGTCCGATAAGGATGGTCGACACCTCCCATGCTGGATTGAAAGACTTTGGATGGAAGTCGCTGATGCTGAGACATAACCTCGTAGACGGTTGAAACCTGCCACTGGGCGTATGCATTCGAATAGCTGGCGGTGCAAATGGATACTCGGGAGGGAATATTAAGGTGCCCCAGTATTGTCCGTTCTCATACGGAGTCTTCGGCGGACCGGTGAGAATATAATGCCATCTAAAGCACAGCCAAGTCAGTAGAATTTCTGTTTCGTGAAGGGAGGGTGACTAACTCTAATATGTTGGTCTCTGAAGGATGCGCCACGATATATGGAGGGGGATTCTTTTGGATATTTTGATATTCCCTCGTAAGCTAGGAGATATCATCCGTAAATGTTAGCCTAGGATCAACGACGAAAGCGTGTTCTCTGCGAGACGTACTCGTTTATGTGCTGCTTTTGTAGCCATGATAGCTGAGAGAGCAACGTGACTGCTAAGTGAGTTAAGGCGACAAGCGCAAGAGAATTCCAAACGCTGGTTGTAAGTTGCAGCCTGGAAAGTGTAGGAGGGACTGAGTATGGCGAGGGTTGACTGAGGGAGATGATGTGTCTGAGCCAATCAATGTTTACCTAGGTACAAGTACTAGCCCCACTGGTCAGGCAGGCAAGCATGTACAGACACCATATATCAGGTGAAGTCTGCTTTATATGCCCTTAAAACCGTCGACCAACCAATCAGGGGTGGTGGTGTAGTTGGGAGTCACATTCGACTGAAGTCTACTTTGGTTTCACATTTATCGAAAGGTCACCCGTTCGATCCGGGTTCATCCCATTTCTTTTTGCTTTTTTTAGTCTGATCCCGGCTTCTTTTCGGTCAGTTAACCGCTACTACGCACGGACCATCACGTGTTTGGATTTCGTCAAGCTTCCTCTTTGACTGTACGCAAAAACACTCTCAATTGCTAGCATTGCGCCAGAAAGATGGCTTCCTCGCCTCTGAGTGATGATGAGGATGTAAGTCCTATGTGTAGATGCACTGATTTGACTGTTCGATGAGCGCAAAGCTTATTATCGCTAGATCTTCACCCGACTACAACAACCCGCCGATCCGAAAGTGTTGGAGGAGCAGCAGCAAGCTGTCAATGAGCGGATCAATGCCATCTACCAGAAAGCGCAAGCTCGGCTTGCAGAAATGGTACGATTTTTGCAAACAGACAAGAACAGAAGCGTATCCTAACTCCCGTCTCCTCAGATCGATGAGAACTCGACGCTGCCATGCACGATATCCCGCATACAGATACTCAACGCGAATCGTACACGGAAAGGCTTCTTGGAACGCGTCTTCAATCCCATACTCAGTGCCAATCAAGAAAAGCCATACACACTGGCAGAAGCTCTGCAACAGGTCTCTCAAGGAGCAAACAAACTGAGCGGGTTTGGTAGGGTGGTCTCTCACCTTCTACAGCAAGTCGCGGCTAATATATCGTGCCAGATATCTTCCACGAACCAATTTCAGTTTTTTTGGACAAACCAACAGATCCCAATGCATTACCTACGGATTTGGATGTCTATCTATCGGTTCGAGAGAAATCGCGGATCCTACTGAAAACCGGAACTGACCTAGGCAACGCCGAAGGCTCAGCCTACGGAAACCTGTTGTGGCGCAATATCTTCGGCGGCGCTGAGTCCTTGAACTTGAATGCGTCTCTGGGTACACGGACGAGATCTGCATACCAAGCTGCATTTGAGACCCCGATATTGAGTGACCCCAACTTTCGCCTGGAAGTCGGCGCTGTAGCCAGTGCCACGCAAAAACCCTGGGCCAGTCACGAAGAGGTTTTGAAGGGAGGATGGACCCGACTACGATGGCAAACCCAATCGGGCCAACGACATGAACTTACGTATAACGGATTCTGGAGACAAGTCACCGGGCTATCGCCAGATGCTTCGTTAGTTGTTCGGGGCGATGCGGGCGACAGTGTCAAGAGCAGCATTTCACATACTTGGGTCCATGATGGCAGAGACCATCCTCTTCTACCATCCAGCGGTACATACGCCAAGACCCTTAACGAGGTAGCTGGTATTGGACCACTTAAAGGAGACGTTGCATTCTGGAAGTCAGAAGTCGAAACCCAGGGTGCTATTCCCATTCCTCTTCCCTTCATCAAAGGACCAAGCGGCGTCAGCTTCACAACAGGCCTCCGGGCCGGACTACTCTACCCCTTGAACCTCAACTCAAGCGCAACTCCACAGCCATCGCGAATCAACGATCGCTTCTTGCTCGGCGGTCCCACAGATGTTCGTGGCTTCCGACAGGCAGGGCTTGGACCGCGCGACGGCAGCGACGCAGTGGGAGGCGACATATATGCCGCAGGAAGTGCGAATCTCTTTGTTCCTCTCCCTCGCGTTGGAAAAGACACGCCATTACGTCTGCAAGCATTTGTCAACGCAGGCCGGCTTCTCTCCCTTCGCACATCAGAAAACGAACGCCCAAAGACGAACGATCAAGTCAAGGATGCGGTTGTGTCAACCATTAACGAACTCGCCAACGGTCTTCCCAGTACGGCCGCTGGTATTGGACTTGTTTATGCGCATCCCGTTGCTCGATTTGAGCTGAATGTCTCTCTTCCCATATACCAGCGCAAGGGAGAGGAGGGAAGAAAAGGACTTCAATTGGGCATCGGCATCAATTTCTTGTAGAATTATATGCATTGTAGCATTAGATACATGTTGACACCAAATCATATTTTTAGAATAAGCGTTCAAAATAGTATAAAATCCGTCTTGACTTTTTGACGCATTTGCTTGTGATGATGGACAGCCAATCACGGGAGCTACCTCCGGCCAAGCTGTCTACTCCACAAGATCTTCCACCATCTACATTCTACACACGCACGTCTACAACCTTGAAATCAACGCATCCGCATTCAATCTCACGGCGAATTTGCAAGTCAGCAAAACACTTGCTAGGTATACTTCTATTTATACAGTATCCGACAAACACCATCCTCGCGTCAGCTCCAACCACCAGAGACGAACCTATTATCAACATCACTTCCCGCACACAAACCCAACATCCGGCCACGATGGCCCAATACTACTCTCAACAACAGCAACAAGCACAACAATCCGCCGCCTACGGCACGCAATCCCCTCAAAACCTCCAATTCTACCCATCCTCATACTCAGTCTCAGGCCACACCACCCCATCTCAAGCCTCCTACGGCAACATTGGCTACGGCGGCCAACCATCCGCCCAAGCATATCCCGGCTCATCAGCAGGCGGGGCTGGCGGTTATGGAGGAGGCGGATTCGGCGCTGCTGGTGCCTCAGGCGGCGTATCTGGTAGAATGGGAGAACAAGGGGGATTAAGGACGGGATGGTTAGCTGCATTTGGTACGGAAGGGTATGAGGGTGAACCGCCGTTGTTGGAGGAGCTGGGTGTTAACTTTGACCATATTCGGAGCAAGGTATGTTTTCTTTCTCTCTTTCTGAGATTGCTGAGAGTGAGATTCTAATAGTTTACCGTTGATGTAGACACTCACCGTCCTCAACCCCTTCGCACAAATAGACCAGCACCTCATGGACGACAGCGACCTATATGGGGCAATCCTCTACATCGTGCTATACGGCACATTCCTCCTCTTCTCCGGCAAAGTGTTTTACGGCTACATCTACGGCGTGGCTGTATTTGGTACATTGGCACTACATCTCATGTTGAGTCTAATGTCACCTTCTGTAGATGCAACCGGTGTCAACGGACCATCAGCGATCCCCAACGCAGCGGATCCCAACAATTACGATCCTCATCAAAAACCACCTGGCCATATCGCTGGTGGCGGTATGACGGGCCATTTCTCAGCTACCCTGACCTTCCCCCGCTCCGCCAGTGTACTGGGGTACTGTTTCCTGCCGCTTGTTCTCACCAGTTTGATCGGCGTCTTGATGCCCATGGACACTATGTTTGGGTACTTACTTACCTCCGCCGCTGTGGGGTGGTGCACGTATAGTAGTTCAGGCATGTTCTGTGCCGTGGGCAGAATGCGCGGAATGAGGTTCCTGGTGGCATATCCGTTGGCATTGTTCTATATTGTTTTTGGGATTATGGGGATTTTTTCGTCAAGGGGGAGTGGTACATTGGCGGCGAAGACGGGGAGTTATTAATCTGCGTCGCGTACCAGCGATGGCCTCAGAGGAAAGAGAGTTGAAGATCTAAGCATGGAGAAGTGTTGGTTTACACGACGTCGAGATAGTTGTTAGAATAGGACAATGTAGACAATGAATATACATGACTTATGATATAAACCAAATCTATCTATATCTAATACAGCGGCAGATTACCGTTGTTCATCCTTCCTAGGCGCCCATGAACTCAACCACTCCCTCGCCTTCTCCAGATCACCATTACCCGCCTCCAAGGCCGCAAGACACCATCGCAAATCGTATACTCCCTCGGCAGAAATCATTTCACCAATCATCCGGCGCTGTTGACTCGTTTCATCCGCACATAGATAGAATGGAGTCTCGTCGTCCGCGCTCGAATCGGCCACGTTAGGTTTCGTGTTTATCGAATCAATGAGAGGTTTGATGACTTGTAGAATTTCCTTGGAGGATGTCGGTAGCCCTGTAGCAGAAGAGGAGGAATGTTGATGACCCGTTTTGCAATATGCGTTTCTACACCATGCTTTACCGCAACCCGTAAGCATTTGGGAGAGATATCTTCGCTCAATACGTCGTTTCAATGCTTTTCCCTCCGGGTCGTGCGCATCTGTATACAACGGTGCAAAGCATATACTGCACAGCCCCAGTGGTGTAGTACGTGTCTTAAGGGTGCGACCGCAATTCACATTTCGACATATCGATGGCGCCGGGCGTGATAGACGCTCGAGGTCGTGGTGGCGTAGGTGGGTTTTCATGTCGCGAAGTCGGATGATTTTGTTGCAGAGATGACACTCTGTTGTTCGGCCCCCGTCGATGATCTCGTGTGGTGTGAGACCAGAGAGTAAAACTTCGGGGTCGTTCATGTCGGGATCTGAGTCGCCTTGTTGGGGGACAACTAGATGGCAGAATTGACACAGGATCTGCTTCGCAGGACATCTAGTTGTTCGATGATGCGCAAGAGATGGTAGACTATCTGCAGTATAATCGCAATTGAAGCATGAGTGCGATTTGTGGAATACATAGTCGTGTTTCTCTTTGCTAGCTTCATCGTTGCCGTAAGACTCGTCATGTTCACAATGCCAGTGGTTCTGCCATTCACTCGAGGATTTTTGAAAGACATTCTTGCACTTTGGACAAAGAATATTGTTCCGAAGACAAAAGTTTTCGTGTAAAAACAAAGTGCGTTGAGGGACCCATTGCTGGCAGTTTTTACATTGCACTTCGTCAGGGTTGTGCGCATTTGAATCAGTCGTCTCTTCCTCGCCATCAACTTGCATAGCATCGGACACACGAAGAATATATTCGAGTGGTGTCTCCATTTCGCTTTCTGCATCATGGAGACAAAATGCGTGCACAGATATATACAGCTTCTCCGCATCGGCGAGTTCCGGCAGAGATGAATCCAGTTTCAGAATCTTGAACGACTTCGACGACATATCGCCAAAGACATGCTCATCACTCCGAGGTTGCGCCCTTTGATATGCCGAGAACGGACTCACAAAGATATCCAGATCAGCTCCATCAGCAGCCTCAAGCTCTAATTGCAGTCGTCCCCCCTCCTTTAATGACGTATCAGACAATTCATAATCCACGTAATCCCCCCTCCTAACCCGTCCCTGTATTTGTTGACCTTTCTTGATCGGACCTCCAGGAGAATTGCCTTTCTCAGAGCCCGGTATCCGCGCCGCCTTTTGCGAAAGCTTTTGTAGTGTTTCTCTCGCTTGTTCCTCATTCAACGGCTCAATATCAACTTCCAGGTCCGTATCAACGATACATATCCCATTGCCCCCATTTTCTTCCGGTGCCACTTTGTCTATTAAGAACTCGAAGAATCGACCTCGTCCACTGGGGACAGTAAGTAATTCGCCGACCGTCAACGTAGTGAAATTCTCGCGTAAATGTCGTTCTAATAAAGCCTTCCAATCTTCGGGATCGTACCCTGCTTCAAGAGGGCGGAGTCGTACATATGTTCCCTTGGGAAGTTGCTGTGCATGAACCGTGATCGTGACCTCCGTTTGCTTATTTTCTTCTACTTCTCTATCTACCCCCAGCGCATGCCGTAAGAATTTACTTAGACAGATATACCCTTCCTCAGCCGAAAACTCTCGGATCCCTGCATATACCACTCGTCCATTGCGCGGATTCACGAGTCGAAAGGTAAGCGGATGCGGTAATTGTGGTTGCTGTTGAACGCCACCGGACGAAGCGTACGAGTCTAGCGCGCGAGCTCTCGATTCGGCTGCGAATGTATATGGATTGAACGGGTCGAATGTGGATGTATGCTGCTGTTGGGAGTTCGTCTGTGGAGTCTGAATCTGTAGGACAGGAGCTGCGGAGAGAAGTTGCTCGAGCGCTGAAGGGGGTAGGAGGATTTTGTCGCCTGGTAGTGATCGTGAGGTATGCTCTGGAGGGGATAGTATTAACTGGGTCGACCATTTCAGTGTCGTCGAATTCGAGACGTGTTCTGCCATGTCTGTGGGTTTATTATAACATTGGGCTATTCAGAGAATTTCCATTCAAATAGCATGTTGCCAAGTACTTAACTTGTGTTTTGTAAATGTTGAGGTTGTTCTGGAAGCTACTTTCTGCCCTTCGCATTGCTAATCGGGCTCTTATCTTATCTAATCGATATCGCCCCGCACTGCGTAATTACTTGGTGGTGATTGGCTGGATGATACTGTATGTATAAAGTTGAGATTATTTGAGTAGAGAGTATGTAGCATAATACATAATAAAGGCCTCTTCAAGACTCATTTGAGATATCGGTCGACTTTCCAGCCCTATTCGTGTCTCGCTTGTATATGCTCTGCAAATTATGGCTCGTTGTAATTAAAAAGATTAGGGTTTGTATCAGGTCATTATTTCGTAAAGAGAATCCTCTCAATAGAGGTCACTGCCAAGTCGTCGAGAACTCGTGTTGCACCAGTCGCACTATGATCAGATTAGGGGATGATTTCTCCAGTATGCAGTGACAAAACGTACCTTTGTTGTGGAACATCCATCGTTGTGCTTGAGACAATACTCGCCATAGCAAGTACTGCAACTACGTTGACGGTCAAGTTTGCACCCTGCACACTATTATATAGTTAGCTTCAAGACCCTACGAAGTACGTATTGAAAAAAGCTTACTGTCGGCCCACATTCCCAACAGTCTCTGCTCACGCCTGGTCCCATTCTCTCCGGTGAAAGGTCTCTAGGCTGTCGTCCGCCTGGTCTGCGTATGACAGTTTGATGAGGTGAAAGACGCGTCACTGCTTCCTCCGGGCACGGTAAACAGTTGAAACAGAACCATTTGTGGCATTGATGGCACCACCGACTCTGCAAACAATCCGTGCAACGCGCAATCATAACGGCGGTCTCATTTCTCGGGACAGGTCGTTTGGCATCGGTGATGTTGGATGCGTATAGGGGTAGAGGGTTGAGTAGCGGGAAATGGGAATCAGGAGATTCGCCCCAGATTGCGGGACCCTCGGGAGAGGTACGGCAGCCATCACAGCCGCGGGGTCCCAAAGAGACTGTTGCAATGGCTGCAGGAAGAAGAGGACTTTCTGGGCAGGACTGTGTCTTGTTGGTCGAGAAGTAAAGGTCGGCATTATGCCTCGGCCCTCGACATAGAGTAGCATCAAAGGAAATGATACCTTCGCATTTCTTAAGTGTCTGGGCCCAGCCAGCTTCAATGTTGTTGTTCATGATCTTGCCAGATGGTTTGTACCACTCATTGAGACTCTCATCGTGTTGGGCTTCTGGATCAGGTTTCGAAGCTGGTGTTGCCTGACCACTAACCCGCGTCTGCCACCATTCTCGACGGGACGACCCTCGACGATGGTGTGACTGTTCATTTGAGTCCTTCGGCGTGAAATAATAGATACCTTTCACTTTTGGGCTCCCTGCCGGACGAGTTGGGCGCACGGCATATTCCAGTGTCTGCATGAGCTTACGCTCGTTGAGATGGGAGCATTCCCGAATCGAGAGAATGTTCACATTAAACCGATCAGTCAGGATGATATCGGCAACAAGATCGGCCGGAACAGATAAACCGTCCAATACCAATGTGCGCACACTTGCCAGAAGCGACTGTCGTTCAAGACGGGAAAAGATCCCTCGTAACGGTCCAGCATAGAACTCATCTTCAGTTACGGACTCGTCCATTCTCTCGTTTCTCCATTGCTCTCCACCGGCATCAATGGCTTGTCTTTCTGGGATTTGAGCTACTCGACATGTGCTCAAATCGAGATGTCTGAACACATATGGAGTCTCCATGATGACAGAGCGTATTGCTTTACTCGTTGAAGCTAAAGACATCAGTGACGAGACAGGCAGCAAAGGAACCAAGTGATGTAAGACCACATTGTTGGCCAGGAGGTCAAATATATTGGTGGGAGTAACCGGTAACGGTGGGCAGATCTCTTCTTCCGGGGTAGGAACGAGTTCTTGAACAGAGATGAGCCCTAATTCCTTTGCAGTGAGACGAGCACTGCCGGCGAAGAAGTCATGGTCGTAGCTGATCAAGCGATTCTTGTGGGCAGCCAACGCTCCTGCTGTGACGTCCTCTAGGGACAGTAAGTGGAGTGGGCTAGGTTGGACTTCATGAAGGGTACTCCTGGCCCTTGCCAGCTCCGTCTCCAGCAGGTCAATAGTAGGTGTGTGTACGACAGCAGACATGCTTCACTTTGATCTTCAGTCTCGTCGGATTTTTTTTTTGTTGTTGTTTCGTTATCGTATAGTTTCGGTGATACTTCCGACCTGGAAGGAGACTATCGATGTATATAAAATTGATTGAAGAGTGAGCTGTAGAAAGGAGAGCAATTCCACGGAGAAGACAGATTCTTAAATCCGATCAAGTCTTTGGCACGCCAAAAATAGATTTTCTTTTTTCTCTCTCGTCTCTTGTTACTTCGACATCCCCCTAATCGGGAAATTGAAAGGAAAAAATTCTGGGCCTGGATTGACCCCTTGACAGCAAGGTGGGTCGAGAGACGGAGAACCGGGAGCGCCTTTTGTATGCTAATGCTATCAGCAGCTAGTTAAAACAGTAGGACGGTGAAACTTGAAACAAGATCTGCAGAGAGCAGCAGCCGTGATTGAATGGTTGGGTATATACTAAGGACACATACCGCGATGAACAGTTGGATTTTTTTGCTGTCGAACGGAAGGACCAAAAGAGTAAGTCCGGAGAGATGGTTGGTGCCTTAGTCACTCAAATTCAATCTTAAAAAAAGTGGGAAAGACTAAAAAAAAACGTGCTGAGTGGAGTCTGTACGTGTTATTGTTCCGCAGACTGTGAATACCGAGAGGGAAGAGGAGAAAAGTGCAGAGATGAGGAAGGATTATATGTTGAACAGACTGACAGTCAACTGGCCAGTGTAGGACAGACGCAGAGATGACTCCAGGTGAAGCAAAAGAGACTAGTGTACCTGACAACTCAGGCATCCCGCCAATTGTTCCGGGCTTAGTATTGATAAAATAATAGATTCACCTCATCGGCACTCAATAACATTGATAACCGGCTAATAAGACAGAGTTTCTCATCAGATCTACACCGTGAAACTCAGCTGCAGCCCCCAGTGTATCGACGCGCATACATTGTCAGCCAGAATATCCACCGGAGGCCGGATCTGCCGACAGGAGATCATCTTGACAGCCAGACTGCACATCTTGGATAAGCATAAGCAGCCAACAGATGAATCAGAATTCACACCGAGTAGTAAGTACTCGTAATCACAACTAGAGAGTTATCTATCCAGCAAAGATCGACTGAGCGCATCGCCACTCACGGAGCCACGGCATAGATTGTGTTATCAAATCGATGGATTTTCTTTTTTTTATAGCATCGCCCCGCAATCTCCGCTTTCGAAAAAAGAAAGAAAGGTCACGCGCCGGGGCTAGCCAGAGTGGGCCACAGCGCTAGTCCAGATCTCGTAGTCCAGACTCTTCCATCATGCTGACTGTATTCGTGCTAGTTTACTAAAGTGGTGATACTACGATACTACACTGCATGCCGAGACAAAAACAAAAACCCAGATCTGCAGACCAAGAAGACAGATCACCAGTCGAGTTACATACCAAGTGTAGTGCAACATCCGTTTAAGCTCGCTATGATCTCTGAATTACATAGTTCCTAATAGTCCATGCCAATGAAGGGATGCCAATGCTTGGCTCGCCGATCAAACAATGGTGTATGAATAGTGACAACTGCCACAACGACAACGTACGCGTCTGTCTATTTCCAGACCTTGCCCAGACTGACCTCCTTGTCGTCGTGCTTGTTCAGAATCTTGGCCGTCGCCAAGTCAAAGTCCTCCTGAGTCACATGCACTCGTCGTTCTCGCAGAGCATACATACCGGCCTCTGTGCAGACTCCCTTCAGCTCAGCCCCAGAGCATCCGTTCATCTTCTCGGCAATCTTCGTCAGGTTGATGCCGCGCGTCAGGTTCATCGATCGGGAGTGAATACGTAGAATGTCCGCTCGAGCTTCCACCCTACACAAAAGACGGTCAGCATATTAAAGTACCCCAAAAAAGATTAAGGAGATAGAACATACGTAGGGGGCGGGAATTCAATCTTTCGGTCAATACGTCCAGGTCGCAAAAGTGCAGGGTCGAGAATATCCAATCGATTGGTTGCCATGATAACCTTGATGTTCTTGGTGGGCTCGAAACCATCAAGCTGGTTCAAAAGTTCCAACATCGTTCGCTGAACCTCGGAATCACCACCACTGCTACCCTCAACTCGACTAGATCCGATACTATCAATCTCATCCATAAAGATGATACTGGGAGCATGTTCTCTGGCCATCACGAACAGTTCTCGCACCATTCGACTTCCTTCACCAATATATTTCTGAACAAGTTCCGATCCGCTAACCCGAATGAACTTGCAGTCTGCATGGTGAGCAACTGCTCGTGCCAGTAGTGTCTTTCCCGTACCCGGGGGTCCATAAAGCAGCACTCCCTTGGGTTGAGCAATACCGAGCGATTCGAAGAGTTCAGGGTGTTTCAATCCAAGCTCAATGACTTCCTTGATTTCCTTGATTTGTTGGTCAAGACCACCGATCATATCGTAAGTACTGTCTGGAACCTTTTCCACCATCATCAGAGAGACAAGAGGATCAACCGACGACGGAAGCATCTTTTCGAGCTTATATGTATCGGAGAGTAAGGAAACACGCTTGCCAACGGTGAGTTTGGAGACATCCACGTTATCGGCGATATCGACAACTAGACATCACATCATTAGTCACTGAACCTACTCCATCACCATCGCCTCACTTCTGTTACGTGTAGGTAGACCAACCGTATTTGCCCTCTGGATGAACCTTGACAAGAACTTTCTTGGTACCCATCACCTTGACCACCTCGCCGACATAGGATCCAGGCTGTTGTAGCAAGCCGAGTTCTTCCCTTAGAAGACGGACTCTGGAGTTGTAATCATTGCGTTGAGCTTCTAATCTTCTTAGAACTGCTTGACCCTGTATAATCTCGAGCTTCATGCTCTCGATTTTGTTGCGATAGTAGTTGTCCAACGCCATGGTTGATGAAGACGGAGAGACGGCTCACTCTCCTTCGACGGCGCAGGAGGTTTTGTCAGAATATGTGTTATCCGCTAATTACGTGGAATATATCGAGTGATTCGGACGATGAGCGAGTAGATATTACGGACGTGGAAACGGGTTGTGATGCAGGCAAGCTGTCTGTCTGTCTGACGGATGACGAGAGAGTATTTGTCTCGATGAGCTTCCACGGCGAACGGAGCAAGCAGCTGCTGCTGCACTAGCCACACCCACCAGCCACCGAGCGCATCATTTGTGGCTGGAAGGTTCCCCACCAAGAGCGTCCATTGAAGAACAAAATAGCTCATGTTCATCTGGATATATGGATATATATCCCAGGGGATCTGTCAAATCTGCTGGTTCATATGCCTGGCTGTTATGACCGTGTTCTCTCTAAGATTGGCACCTCTACAACCTATATCTGTTCAAGGTTTCCAGCCATAGCTAGCTACATACGTACTCTAATAATCTGACTCGATTCCATCCTAGCCATTTCTTTCAGCTCATGGCTGCACACATGACTACGTATTTGTTATAATAAATAATCAACTAATCCCACCGTCTCTGTTCAGATGACGCAGTAAACAATCTTGAATGGTTTAGTCTCTTGAGTAGTAGAAGCGGAGCTGACCCCGTGAGCTGCCTTCGCATACTAAGCTGCTCGTTCCGCCTACCTCATGAAATTTGCATCCTTCCTCCTTCAACCTCAAATTCCTGGATGAGCGTTCGGGGACACATCCCCAACCTCTTGACGGACGCAATATGCATGAACAGAGCTGCCAATACGAACACGTGAGGTAGATCAACTACGTTGCAAACAGTTAGCACAGATAGCGCGTCGCGAGCTTCGGACCTTATCCTAGCAGCCTGATAATCAAAGCTAATCATCTAGGCGTCTACGGCCGTGACGATGGCTGACCACGAGTCGCGAGGCGACTCATCGCGTCCAGCAGAACACTCGAACGCGGAGAATGAGTCGTCCCTTTATGCTTCCATTGCCCAGACGGACGAAGATGGGTCGTCCGTCAAGGAAACATTCCAACGGCCTAGGCAAGGCCGTGGTTATGGTACGACCCGTTCTAGCTCAAATTCTTCTCATTTCAGATTGCTAAAGTTCATCGCCATGGATTCTAGGGTCTATTACACAATCTTCCGGATGGGCAAATTTGACGGAAGATGAATCTTTACGTTCCGGGTCTGGCCGTCTTCAGCCCCCTCAATCCCCAAATATTGGTCCTCAATCCGAGCGGACAAGGAAACCGTCTACGCTACGCCGAATGTCTTCCAAGCCATACAGGGGTCAAGAGTTCTCCGTCGATGATGATGCCCATGAAGTTGAGCAGGACAAGCAGACGAACATCCCCGCACAACCTTCGCCGCGAATCCTTCCCATAACGACCAAGGCTTCGACATTGAGGAGAAGAAACAATGCATCGGCTCCTTCGATCCGCAAAGATAGTTGGCAGAATGACGACGACGACGACGACTTTACACTTCCCGAAGCTGGACCGAGCAACTCTGGAGAAACCGACTTGGATGATACGAATGGAGATGATGATGACGACGACGCTGGCGACCTCAGCGATGCGGAGAGCTTTACGTTGCGGGATCGTCAAGCAGCGATCAATGAAACCCATCCGTTCGGTATCAGGATTTGGAAACCCGCGTTATACAAGAAGAACCGCTCCGTGGAGAAGACTGCTGAAGGCGACATTCACTCGTCGCCCGGCGGGCGCGTGAGCAACCTTCTGTTTCTTGTTAATTTGATGTGGTCATTTATATTCGGATGGTGGCTTGCATCTGCTGCCCTGCTTGGTGGCATAGCTTGTTATCTGTGCATTTTCTCGCCTCATTCTACGGAATATGGAAACGTCTTTTTCGGTCTGTCGCGTTACATGCTTTATCCCTTCGGGTCATTTGTTCGGCTTGAAAGCGATGAGCATTACGTCGATGAGGATGAAGGGGAGGGCCGCAGTATCAGCGAATATGAACAGTGGCAGAGCGGAGACTTGGAGCATGGACGACTGTTTTTTGGTCCCACACGCAGCCGATCTCTTGTCGGTCGACGACGAAGCAGCATCGACTCCGGGTTCAGTGAACATGACAGTCTGCTCGGACGCACTGGTAGGGGTGGTCGCCTTGGATCGAACCCTTCTAGACCAAAACGAAGGCTATTTGGCCGTGGCGAGTGGAGCTTGGCTAGAGTGGTCTTCTTTGCATTCTTCTATTTTCTCACAGGTCCACTCATGCTTCTGGTGTCTTTGACCTGTTGGTTGCTTGTTTTTTCGATACCCATGGGTCGCGTGATGAATATCCTTGTGGATCATCTTCGCCGTCATCCTCTTGCTTTGTCTTTTCACTACGATTCCACTTACGCACGGTTGCCATCTAGTCCTTCCTCTTCAATCCTTCTATGTACTTACCGGGCGGCTGGTCTGCGTTACTGGAAGTATACTATTGATGGAACTAATATCTTCCTTTTCAACCTCATGAGCATCGTCGCCTTTGTCATTTTCGACTACTGGGTGCTAGACGTGACTTTCGGGTTTGATTCATGGTTGACGCATCCGGGATTCATCTTCACACTGTCACTCTTGTCAATCATTCCCTTGGCATACTTTATCGGCCAAGCGGTGGCTTCCATTTCCGCCCAGTCTTCTATGGGAATGGGTGCTGCTGTCAACGCCTTCTTCTCAACAGTGGTAGAAGTTTTCCTTTACTGCGTTGCTCTCGGACAGGGCAAAGCACAGTTGGTTGAAGGAAGTTTGATTGGCAGTATATTTGCTGGTATCCTCTTCCTGCCGGGATTGTCAATGTGTTTTGGTGCGATTCGTCGCAAAACGCAGAGATTCAACGTGAAGTCTGCAGGTGTTACTTCGACCATGCTATTGTTCGCGGTAATTGCTGCATTCGGACCAACTTTATTTTATCAAGTATACGGTAGTGTATGTATTCTCTGCGGGCACGATTTGTTTTGCGATATACTGACTTCTGACAGCACGAGCTCAACTGCCGGTCATGTGCCAATTCGTATGACGAACGTGATTGCCGCCGATGCTATTTCTCACAATCTCCCGCCGTGAATGACCACTTCTTTCGCAAAGCCGTACAGCCGTTCTGCTGGTTTGCGGCATTCTTTCTCTTTTTGTCATATATCATCGGCCTCTGGTTCACTCTTCGCACCCATGCTGCTGTCATATGGGCAACTGATGGAGACGAAAAGAAAGCTGCTGCCACCGGACATGAAGTGTCCATGCACAGTTCACAACATGCTCAACACCCAAATGGCCTATCTGGTTTCGGTGGAGATATTCAATCGAATAGTATTCGAGAGTCTCAACTGTACAAACGTATCCTGGGACACTCATTACAGCAAATTGGCCTTGAACATGAGGGCTTTGATTCTGGCTCCATCGACGGGGTACCGCCGCATGTGGATCCAGGCCGGTCGAAATCTCCAGTTGACGTACAAGGATTGCACCTTCGCAGCCTCACAGAGGAAGATAACGAAAGCCTCGCGCGTCAAGTAGCTGAACTGGCAGCGACTGCTGCGACGGTAGCCGCGCGCGATTCCACTCGAAATCATCATCGCAAAACTTCTGCAAACCCACAAGGCACGGGTCGAGCGCAAGAAGCAAGGTCTACAGGTCAAACAGTACATATCACCGAAGAGCATGAGTTTACCGGGATACCAGTAGAGACTCATACCGGCGGAGGTCACGATGCGCCAAATTGGAGCAAGATGAAGAGTGCAATTATCCTTCTTGGAGCCACAGTTCTTTACGCTATCATAGCTGAGATTCTCGTCGATACTGTGGATGTCGTGCTAGAAAGCGTGGATATAGATGAGAAGTTCTTGGGTATTACTTTGTTCGCCTTGGTGCCCAACACAACCGAGTTCCTGGTAAGTCCCTTTCTATACTAGTTTGCGATGCATCGCAACTGACCTGAGTTTCACGTCTAGAATGCCATTTCCTTCGCCATGAATGGAAACATTGCACTTTCCATGGAGATTGGTTCCGCATATGCGCTTCAAGTCTGCTTACTTCAAATTCCAGCGCTCGTACTATACAGTGCTGTGAATGCGAGATTCATTGATCCAGCTGACCTAGTCAGCCATTCATTCAAGTACGCTCAACAATTCCCTGCATACATTATTGAACTCAAATAGCTAACGTCTCTTTTCAGCCTTATCTTCCCACAATGGGACATGATAACCGTAATCCTATGCGTCTTCCTCCTCTCATACGTCTACGGAGAAGGAAAGAGCAATTACTTCAAAGGCTCGATCCTGGTCCTAACCTACCTTGTCGTCATAATTGGGTTCTTTCTATCTGGCTACAACGATCTCGAGACCCTCGGCATTGACCGCTTCGATACATTGGCACTCGGCTCCTCGTCATCGTCTTATTCGACTTCTGCCGGGAAATTCTATACCATTGGACATGGTAAGAGCGGCATCGCTTTCCCTGTCTCCTCCTCCTCTTCCTCCTCAGCTTAATCGATCGAGATGGCAATTACAAATCGCCTTGTCTATTTCCCTCCCCTTTGGGTTTTTCTGCAGCGTATGAAGCTTGCTTGTCTTGGTACAAGTTGTCATTTGGTTATGTATTTAACTCGTTGCAATCGAGATTATTCTTGTTTTGCTTGCTTCTTGTCTTTTCTGTTTGTTTTTGTTTTATTCTGCATGCATTGTTGTTCTAAGTCGCAGACATGTTTTTTGGGTCTGCTTTTTATGTGCATATGAAAATAATATCCCTTACAGTAAGTTATAATTGGTCATCCGTGAAGATGTACCTTGTTAGAGACATATACGTTATACCTAGGTATTCATGGACGTGAACATGTAGAATCGAATCATGAGCGCTAATTGAATTGAACGACTTTATTATGAAGCTTTTTCTCTTTCCAATCAATGACTTATGTGTAATCAACTATTACCCCTCCATGCTCTCTCTCCTCTTTTACCTGCTATGTAGTGAGTTGAGCGCATCAGAAAGCACCAATCTCGGCGCCAGCCCGAGCCAACGTCTCATAAACCCTTGGCTGAAGCTTATATTTGATCATACCCGCAAATAACATCAGATCCTTGGCCATTGCCAACAATTCCTCGGCAAGTGCTTGGCGGATCTCATTCTCATAAGCGCCTGAATAAAGTCGCTCGCGTTCGCGGCCGATACAGGTTATGCTCCAGATGATTAGGGGTCCGATGTTGCGAGAGATCACGCTTGGCAGAGACGCGAAGGATTGAGCTGCGTTGCGGATGTAGGGAACTGAGCTCTTAGCGCGGAGAGGGAGTATTTGAAGTTCGTTTATTGCCTGTTTAGTGAGTTAGGGGGTTCCAAAATGATGGTATGATGGATAAACTTACGTCTAGTGCTGGGGCCCAGTTACCAATCTCAACTTGACCTTTCGCTTCCAGCATTCGAAGCAAGAGTCCGCATGCATCGCGGTTAATTTGACGAATCTTCTGGTAATAAAGCGCGTTGCTGTTGTAGAGACTGATCATGTTCCTTGCCAAAGTCATGGGATCGTCGACTGTTGTCAAACTAAGACTGCTACCCGGTTCTGCTGACGTGGAGGCCCCTTGTTCAACTCTAGGCTTCAAGGGTTGGAAGTCTGAGACTGATTGGCCTAGATCTAGTGAAACGGTTTCTGACAGAGAGCGGTTGATAATTTCAATGACACGGTCGTAGTCCTCGGCAAGATGGTACAGAAGTACTGCGTCAGCAGTTAATCCCTTGTCATCTGCAACCGTTGCCGCTTGCACTGTGATCGTTCTCAGAAACTCATCTTGGTCGACGAGCTTGATGAGTTTAAGGCGACGTTCTATAGCGCCCTTAATTCTCACTCCGTCGGCTCTAATATCACCCAGCAATTTCGCAAAATCCCTGGTCTCCAAGATGAATTCTCGTAACGCTTCATGACAAACAGATGCTTGCGACTTTCCGAGTGCGCCAGGCAAATCAGCATTCAGACAGATAAGCGCGAAATAATCGATAGTAGCTTCAACATTGCCAGTCCGGAATTCACGTGTATATTGCGTGATCAAGTACGCAAAGTTGATCTGTGGGAATTGCTTCGTTGTAAATGACACTTTTTGGCACCGCATAGTCAGTATATTTCGTTTCATCACAACTGAACTTGTAAAACTTACAAATCTCCTCTCCACCTGCGTAAAAGTCCGCGACGCGCAACAGTCCGTAGTAATCTAGGGCAATAGCAAAGTGCACAGCACTAACCGGAGCATGAGACCCAAGATATGATATTGCCTGTTCGAACATGCCACCCAAGATTTGCAGAAGGAAAAACGTTCCATAACCGCCTGGAGTATCTTGTCCCTTCGAAAACACGCGTTGACCGATTTCCGTAATGTCGGTCTGAATGTCTTCGAGACCAAATACATTTCCAGCAAACTCTTCGACGCGGTCATCTTCTCTGGCCAGAGCGAATTGCAACCACATCCAATCCTCAACGCCCTGTCCAACGCCATCCAATCGTCTGCGACTCAGATCACATCGACCGATGATTTTGTAACAGGCCATACGGTAAGGATCAATAGTATTCTCTGGCGCATTTCGCAACCGTTGTTGGTATTCACCGTTAATCTTTTGCTGCAAGTCCCTAGGTAACCTCCGGCTTTGCGCATATGTGGTCATATAAGTGACGAATTTGTGATCAAGCGAGCGGAAACCTGGATCGGAACTAACGTATTCTGCGGCTTCGGTTACAAAACCGCATCGAAGTAGGAAAAATATCAATATCCAACAGTAATCTTCGCCCACGATTTGCAGTTCCGTTCCATCTGGTGCGAGGTCTTTTCTAGCAGCACGAAGGCGAATGTAGGCGCGAATTCGGTTGATAGTGGAGGGAATTCCTCCCAGTTGCGCCTCACGTGGGTTTTTAGCAATAACGGCCTCAACTTCGGAGTAGAACAGCTTCTCCAGATACACTCTAGAGCCCTCCACGATTCTTTTCCTCAAGCTTGTAGCGCCTTTTGATGTGTTTGATTCGTTCAGATAGTCGCTGGCAAACTCTCTTTCCTTTATAGCGCCAGGCTCGCCGAAACTTGTTGCATTACCCGCTTCCCCAGTTATTGATATCAAAGCATGATAGGCTCCCGCTAGTTGTCGTGGCACCTATGACTGTTAGCCTGAGTAAATGAGGGCGGTTTTGTTGAGTACATACATCACCACCAGGATGATCTTCCACGGCCCCAAACTCGTGTAAGATGGAATATGGTTTTTCCGCAAGCCTTGCTGTATTGAGCTCTCCAACTTTGCTAGCAAACAAGCCCATCTTCTCGCGCTGAAAGCGAGTATCCGGGCCTGGAGCTCCAGCATCGGCCCTATCACCGTGATCTGCAAACAGTTGAGAGCTGGAAAGAGAGCCTCCAGGCGGTCCAATCACAGATTTCTCCAATCCCGAGCGCCCAAATACGCTTCGAGCACCCGTTGTACTGCCAGGCTGCCTGGCTTGTGTAGTGGAGCGGCCGAATGAGCCGCGGTTGAGACTCTCACCAGCCGCTAAATCATCCCTAGAGGAAAGGCCAAAATGTTGGAAAATCTTGCGGCGTTGGTCGTCCCAGTTCATGTTAACCTTCTCTTCCAGGAAAGCATCGAAATCTCGGTGAACACGAGCAAGGCTTTCTGCTACCATAGCCTGCCGACCGCGTTGCTGTACACTTTTCATGAACTTCTCATTGTCAGGGTCAAAACCCTCAGTTTGTTTGAAGGGGCTAGGTATAGACGCTTGAACATCGAGGGACTTCAGATCGCGTAGCGCATGGCCCGGAGTTATTCCTGACGCGGCGAGAAGGTAGTGCCTTTTCCGTACAAACCAGCTCACTGTCAGTAAAGACGCCGCTTATGAAACATTTGGCCACTTACGCCTTTTGATCACGTCCTGGTAGACGCGTTGATTTGGGATCCTGGCCACCAAGCTCCCTGGCTTTCCTGCGAATATCATCAAGGCCTAACTGAAGGCTAGGCAGGTCCCCATAGCTGTTGTCCTGCGAACCCGGAGCAAACGGTCGCTTCTTTCCTCGCTCCAATAGACTGTTGAAAAAGGCAGGCTGCGTAGCTTGGGCGGACTGCGTGGATTGTGAGAGCAACGGCTGTGGGTTTTGCGCC
This sequence comes from Talaromyces sp. PYS2103, assembly GCA_023625975.1. Lineage (NCBI taxonomy): Eukaryota > Fungi > Ascomycota > Eurotiomycetes > Eurotiales > Trichocomaceae > Talaromyces > Talaromyces sp. PYS2103. The sequence continues at coordinate 71,640 of JAMAGB010000046.1, forward strand.
GTCTGTTGTGGTTGCGGTTGTTGCTGATTTGGTTGTTGATTTGCAGAAAACCAACCCGAAGAGCCTGCTTGCGCGGGCTGGCTGGCCCCTAACGGTGATGGCCCTTTATTTCCTCCAAACAGTGAGCCACCAAACCCGCCTGAAGCCATTTTTGCAGGTCACAAGTCGTGGAGACAGCGGAGCCGGCGAATTCTTTGCTGTCTGGAATTGTTGACGCGACCCCTGTATTTTTTTTGTTTTGGCAGGGTGCTCGTCACGATTAGGCGTATTGCGTTGATTAAGTATTCATTCCATTCGCGAGGATCTCAATAAAAAGGAATTGAGCTTGTCGAAACACAAAGCGAAGCTGATCGTTGTTGGCAGGTGTTGCTCCAGGAACAAACTGAAGCACCGCCTTAAGGAAATTCTTAGCCGCAAGCTATGCCCCACATGGAAAGAGCAATCAGATCATCAGATCGCTCCTGCCGATAATTTCTCACTCTTATCGAACAATCCTCTACAATACTCCCTCATAAACAGTCATTCTGGCTTATATTCCATAGGCATCTGTTTATTTTATTTTGTTTTGTTTGTTGTTCATTCTATACGCACATTTGATGTTACTCATTGCTGAGTAAATCAAGCCATCTGGAAGCAACCGACGACCCATCGCAAAAATGCCGGCTTTCGGTTCAAAGACATTTCGACGAGCTACCACAGCATCGTCCACGCTTGGAGAACGCTTAGGAGCAATATACAGAGCCAAATTGCCAAGGCATCCTTTTATCCTCTTCGGCCTACCCTTCATTACGGTCATAGTTGCGGCATCTTTTGTGCTCACCCCTGCCACCGCCCTTCGATATGAACGCCACGACCGCAGAGTCCGCCAACTCGATCAGGAGGAGGCAATGGCGCTCGGGTTGAAGGGTGGGAACGGGGAAGAGTCAATTAGGAGGAACCCCCGGAGACATATTGTTGGTAGCGACAGGGACGAATACTATGTAAGTCGCTTGTGGCCTCTGCCTGTCAGTTCGGGGTTGGGGCGGTATGCTTACTCATTCTAGAAACTGATGGCGAAGGATCTCGACGATTGGGAACAAACGAGGGTAAAACGCTTCAAGGGAGAACCGGACGGCCGGTTTGAATAGGAAGAGGCTTTTTTATTTTCGTTCGGCATCACGTTTTTCGCCATGTATAACATTATTGTTTTTTTTTTCAGGCCTCTTCTTCGATGTACCATATTTGCTACGAGATTCTACGATGAACAAACATATTACAAATTCACATGTATCCGCCCATATGCGCTCGTACAGCTTTCTCGTGTAAGAATGTGTCCTCGAGTGATGATGCAGTGGCGCAAAGCCAAGTTGCGTCGCGGTTGTTTGGGATAGTTACCGGAGCGAGCCGTATTAGATAATATTAGAATTCACTGAGGTCACATGGAGTCAGATAGTTCACGTTAACTCGTTAAGTTGGTGGCTACGTATTATATAAACCCGAATAATCGATTATTCTCCCCAAAGAGAGTGTCGCCACCCTCTGAGGTTCCTGAGGTTCCAGCCGGGTCTAATAACGTCATTGCTCGAGTCTGACTAACCAGCCATCATCACCAGCGCACAACGACGGCTTCTCCCTCTTCGCTCTCCCTTCTCTCCTCCTCCTACCCCTCGCCTCCACTTCTACGTGCATTCTACCTGCCCCAATTGGCATTCGCTCGAAAAACTAGAGGGGCTTGGCCTTGCCTACACGCTGAGAGAACGCCGGGCAGATCAGTGATATCAGCATCCCCACTTGCAAGCCTCCCGAGAAAAAAAAAAAGAAAAAGGAGGAAGAAAAGGGAATAGGACGTACGTACATTACAGTGCACTGTGCCACTGTCTGACTACGTACAGCCTTCCCAGATCCACCCCCTTATAACTATGACCGACGTGGGCGATCTTCGACCTTTCAGTATCTAGCATTTTCAATATTCATCGATCTGTCTTGCTTCCCACACTAGACCTGCTACTACCCCAGCTTATTGCTCGATCTCGACGTAATCGGCACCCCCCGACAGCCGGCCGGCATTCACTGAGAAAACCGATACGTGCTGTCCTTTCCTCTTAAGACGACGTCACTCAGAGGATGTTCTGGATACATTCAATCAGCGTCTGAGTTGCAATATGGATACGTGCTGCCCTCGGTTCGACAGTTCAAGGATTTACCTGCTTTAAGAAAGATACCTCAATGCAGGATTCAGCAACAAGACAGTCGCCCTCGTCTTCACCTTGGGGCGCGGACTGTCATTCCCGGCAACTGGGTGATATCTTGAATACGTCGCCCACCCATCGTTCTCTACAACACCCAACCTTCAACGGCGTCATGCCGTCTCCGTTCTTATTTCCGAGAGATTCCTCTGATGGTGGCGGCTCTGGCGGATCAGCTGTTAGCGCGAACTATTTTGGTCTTCCAGTCGACAACTACAATAGCCAACCAGGATCTAATCCAGGGTCACACGCGAAGAAGAATTGGGACATGTTGTCAAACTCATATTCCTCAATACCTAGCCCAAGCTTACAGAAAGTATCGCCGAGTCCAGCGCAAAAGCATATGATCAGTTTAGTTGGCGCTAGATCTCAAACTGGTGAAACGGGCCCTTCGCAGACGGGAGGTCATGCTACTCTTGATTCCGCCACGAACCAGCCGGATTTACGATCAAACAAGGAATCTTCTCGCTCTTTGAAGAACGACGTTCAGGCAGGTGACTTTTTAATACCTCAGACTAGCATGGGGTTTGATCTTCATACTTCGCCCATGCAGATCTCACCTGAGGAAACCCTTCAAAGAGGACAACCCAACCAAGTACCTTCCTTTAACTTCTCAAATACATTTTCACCAGACGTATATCAAGCCACCCCACCAACAAACGCTCGAAAATTACCCAGCAGCCATGGAAACTTTAGTTTGTCTTTACCAGGAGCCGCGCATTCCCCATTATCAAGCTCAAGCGGTGAAGATCGCCGGCGCGCAGACACACTCCCAACACCTATAGATCAACTGCCCATCAGCTTCATTACGGCTGATGACTGTGAACGGTTGCTTCAAGCAGCACCAGAGACGACATTGCTGCTTGACATTAGGCCGTATCCCCAGTTCTCGCAAGCAAACATCACGGATTCTCTCAACCTCTGCATACCTACAACACTTCTGAAAAGACCCTCCTTCAACACTGACAAGCTGAAGGATACATTCGTCAATGAATCTGAAAAACAAAAGTTCTTGACGTGGAGACAATGTGCTTACATTATAGTATATGACTCAAGTACGGAACAAGCACGAGACGCCACACCGCTCATGAACGTGCTCAAGAAATTCAAGGCGGAAGGCTGGCGTGGCGAAGCAAGGATGTTGCGTGGAGGATTTGCTGCCTTTGCAAACCGCTTTCCAAATCAGATACGACAGCAGCGTCAAAGCAAAGCCACACAATCGGGCATGCAGACCCGCCCGATGAGCTTAAGTCTTCCATCTACACTTCCAGTAGCCGGCGGTTGTTCGCTACCGGATGCTGCTTCGGCCGAGCCATTTTTCAGTAATATACGACAAAACATGGACTTGGTCGGTGGCGTTGGTCAGATGCCACTGAAACTTCCGGATGCCTTGACGCCCGATCATCACAAGAATCTCCCGAAGTGGCTTCGCAAGGCGTCTGCCCGGGAAGACAAGGGACACGAAGTGTCACAGAAATTCTTGGAGATTGAACAGCACGAGCTACAGCGCATGCGCGAGGCCCTTGGTTCTCATGCCAATTACGACGGAAAGTCATCGACTAAATTTCGCGTTGCAGGAATCGAGAAAGGGTCAAAGAATAGGTACAATGATATCTACCCATTCGATCACTCTCGAGTTCACCTTCAAGATATTCCTTCTGGCTCGTGTGATTACATCAATGCAAGCCACATTGGAGCGAAGTCTACCAACAAAACGTATATTGCCACTCAGGCACCTATTCCAGACACATTCACTGTAAGTATTCTCCTTTTGTCATCCCCCTGTTTAGTTCCTAGTCTGATCAACGACACTAGGATTTTTGGCGTGTCATCTGGGAAAATGACGTCCGCGTGATTGTAGCCCTTACAGCCGAAGTTGAGCGAGGTCAGATCAAGTGCCATCCGTATTGGAATACCAACAGCTACGGTCCTTTCAGAGTCAAAACTCTAGGAGAACGGCGTGTGTACGTCGACTTGCAACAAGATACAGGAACACCACAGCATTCATCGGCATCTGAGAAGAAGCCCTCTTCAGAAGGTCTCTACAACGCAGGAGATGGGCGGCCTTATATCCTTGTCCGGCACTTCACCCTCTCACACTCTACTTATCCCTTCCAGCCGATTCGAGAAATCACCCAACTTCAATATTCGTACTGGCCCGATTTTGGAACGACGTCCCAACCGAGCCATCTGCTGAAACTTGTTGAACAATGCAACAAAATCACTAGAAGGAGCAGTGGCCTCGAGTTTAGCGCTAAAGACGCCGAGCCACCGGGCCTCCGGCCTATTGTGGTCCACTGCAGCGCCGGATGTGGTCGAACGGGTACCTTCTGCACAGTCGATAGTGTACTAGACATGCTCAAGCAGCAGCGAACGAAACGACACCAATCATCGACGAATAATCATAGTAAAAAGAATAACGAAGATAACGAGAAATGGATTTATGACGACTCCACGGATTTGGTCGCCAAGACAGTTGAAGATTTCCGAACTCAACGTCCCAGTATGGTGCAGAATCTGAGTCAGTTTGTACTTTGTTACGAAACGGTTTTGGAGTGGACTGTATTGCATGGTGCATAGAATGGCAGATTGAAATGAAATAAAATTCATAAGCCAACTGCCATAAGGAGGAGTATGAGTTCTATAGTTATACTAGGTATATAGCATTAGAGGATACCCTATTTTTCTAGTCTTGGGAAACAATTTAGATATCATTGCATTTTGATCCTTTCTGACTCGATTAAGTTCTTTTGGAAATATTCATTTTTAGTATGAGGTCGAGGATTTTTGTCACAAGAATTCTGAGGCTGTCACGGTAACTGAAATAGGATTCAGCCTCAACTCTTGTTTGTGTCGTTATAGGACACACAGTACTTAACTAAGCGAGATGAATGGATGGATATCTTCACGACTCGGACCAGGCAGCAACTCCGCCACTTTAGCGTTCAACTTGCTCGAGGCGGCTACAAAAAGAAGCCATTTCCTGAACTAGGATTTATTCACGAAAGAATATCCCGAGCCAGTCGTTGTTAATAAGGAAGGACTTGAAGATTCTCTTTTATGGCGACGGAGGGAAGGAAATAAACAAGCAGCGGTTCGCAGCTCCAACGACTTCTTTCCTCAGGAGCATCCCCATTCAGGATCAACATGCTTCTCGCCCTCCCACCAGAGCTTGTACAGCTCATACTGAAACATTGCTGTACTTCAGCATATATCCTAGCGGCTTTCTCCTGTCGCACACTGTACAGAATCGCCTCGTCTTCTCGAGATGTCATTCTCCATCATCTAAAGACCAACCCAGGCCCGGGATTCAGGATACACGCTGATCAGAAATCCGATGACACTGAGCGACTGACGACGCGAGATCTATTCTTGCTCCTCCGACGAGGTGCCGGCGAACATCTACTGGACGGAAGTCTCGATTTTGACCGCACCATGTACAATTTCAATGACAAGGTCATTGATAATGTTGCATCTTCAATGTGCAACGTGAGGGATCGAAAGGCTATACTACTAGTCTTCAAAGACGACGACAGGATATATCATTGTCCAGTGGGCGCTGATGGGAGAGTAAGGATAGAGAACACTCAAACCTGCGCATTGAAGGGCTTGAGCGAAGGACGTATCAAGATCCACAAGACTACCTATGCTACTGATGCCAATGACTTGGTGGGCGTCATCATCACAAGTGAAGCGCCGGCGCCTGGAACAGACGTAGATGATGGCGACTCGGCTCCGGCTTTCTTCAACACACAATTGCAGCGGGAGGGGCTGGAAGCCTGGCGGGGGTATACCCTGCTCTTCCTTGACGTTACCAGAGAGCACCTTCGAACACAAGTTTGCCATTTCCCCGACGATAGTTTCAAAGTCAATGCATTAGCGGCTAGGTCTACGGACGAGTTTGCTACATCATGGGAGAAGCTCGATGGGAGCGAGCATACAGTTACGGTACACAGGGCTTGGTGGGACGACTATAAAGGACGACCTCATTCAGAACCTGGTGAGCATAGGCGTCTTTTTCCCAGCCCGCCGTATGATGAGAGATTACTAACGACAATTTAGCAATCAAATATTGCAAGACCCCCCTTGTTACCCAAGAAGGCTTGTGGGTACAACCGAGAGATGGCGATGCTCACCTGTCGCACCATCATGAAATCTCGAGCTCAGGGCCAGTGGCAGATCTCAGATATAACGATTCGAACCAGTTACTGTATAGTCATCGGGGGTCTACAATATTTGGCTATTACCATAATCTCTCTTTCTTACGGGGCGAGCATGGGACGGCAATTGTGGGCAATAGTGCACATAGAAACTATGCCAGGGTCCGTGGTCAAATCCAAGGCCGATCGCCGCTCTTGTTCGCGGTAGAGATTCCCTTTTTCGCCACACATGAAGCAGATCTTACTTCGGAGGACGGTCACGAAATGTGTCGATGGACATACCTTTCGTACGGCATAGGCTCTTCTCGTTCCGACGGGTACGCAATGGCATGTTTACTGAAAGCGCAAACTTCGTGTCTTGCTGTGCATTGCACGCATGAGGTTAATCTGGAAAGGGGTCGACGCCTGGGGTCATGGGAGATCGTGGCATGGCTTTGCGGCCATCCAGAGTCGCCTCCAAGCACAATAGGTTGCATCTTTGCGGCCTCTCCCAACGGCACCCGCATCGCAGTCTCGAATTGGAACACATTGTATGTCTGGGCGTTGAATCCGAGAGAAGTGATCCAGGGTAATAAGAGGGGCTATTATCCAAGTGCGTGGTGTTTGGAAGACGGTAACAAGAAAGAGGTTGAATTGCGCCCTGTGGTGATACACATGGAAGCGGTTTGTTTCAAGCTCATGTTTACTAGAAATGATGATATTATTGTGGCCTTGACGGATCGCGGACTGATGACGTGGGATTTGGGACCGCATACACGACGGAGACGGGATATTTTGCATTTGGATGCTGTAAATGCACCAATTTTGGAATACAGGCCGACGATTCCAGTGGATTATTCAGACGTCTTATCCGAGGACGCATCGGTAACTGGAGGAGAGGATGGAGAGGGTTCAGGAGCAGAAGAAGAAAGAGAAGAGGAGGGCTCGGCGGATGAATCATCGGACGAAGCAGCAGACGATATGGTAGTCGATTGACCAGAATCAGTCATGCTTCGAAAGGGGGGTTTCGTGAGGTCAAGAAGATTAAGTTGTATATAACAGTGTAGTGTACATAGAATAGTTGCTTGAGGCATTGAACCGCTGATCTACCAAAGATCGTGTATCATCATATCCAATTTTCTCACTTCTATTCACTTCTATCCCATCGATTGATTGTATTTGGGACTTATTGTCCTTCCCCTCCGCCGCCGGACAGCGTCATAAGCGCAACTATCATCAATACCCACCAGTACCTAGACACAGACATTGTTAGCAATGTTGCGAACGCAGTAAAATTTATCGATAAACAAAACATACTTTTGGAAAAAAGTCTTCTCAACCTCTTCTTGAGGACCCGTGCCATCCGGACTGACCACAATGGGTTTATTCAACTCGGGCGTTGCGCCGGCACTGGGATACACGAGCTCCACGCCTATCGAATCCGAGGACTGGCCCGGATTATGGCTTTTAGAGAGCGAAACGTGGTATAACTCATGCTGACGCGAGCCACTAAGATATAGCTGCAAAGTATTATGTTGCGTCGTCGCCGCTGCGGTGGTGGTGGTTAACGCAGATTGCGAAACTAGACTTCCGACCCATTGCTTCGAGCCGTCCGCTGCGGTTGTATAGAATCCTATCCGGTAGTGCAGATCATGTCGGTCGCCGCTATTCTCTAGGGTAGGAGGCGTGTACGAGAGGACTTTGCTTTCGAGCGTGTCGGGGTTATAAGCTATCTTGGCTAGAAGGGATGGTTGCGGTACATCCACGGCCCAGTGATAGATCTCTGCGGATTTGGGGAGGTCGATTGTATTTTTGTCGTTTGATGTTTTGCAGTGGACCAGGCCAATGAATATGGTTATGAGGAGACAATTCAAAAGGGAGATGAGGTTGCGCATTTTGGCCGCATTGATTTGACTTGACTCTGCGGAGGAGTTATGATCTCTTCGGATCACTCACTCGGGTTAGTTCTGGAGTCTTAGTTAGTCGGATAGTCTCTGTCTGGCCCCCGCGGAATGGGTCATGTGATGCGCCTCACTTTTAGGTGTACGTACTGCGGAGTTATACTACCTAGTTTGAGAGTATTCTGTTGAGTATGCTCCGGTACCTAGCTGCGAAAATCGTATTGCACGGATTAGGTAGTTGGGTGTAACTGCAGATCAAACATGACACTATTCACTCAGTCACATAAGTCAAACTGACTAAGGTGAGTAAGCTGGCTGATGACGCAGTGTGGTTGGTAGCTTCCCCACGAGGACCACACACCGCATTCAACAACCTCCACGTCCACGATGATCTTTTAAAAAGAAACGAATCCCCCCCTTTCCCAACGACTTTTTGCTATTTCTGTTGCCTCAATTACCTCTTCCCCAGTGATGTTATATCGGCCTGTCAAATTCCAACAGCGCGGTGTAACCTAGTTCGGTTCCATTGACAATCAATCAAACACTCGTCTCATCTTTCGCTCTGTCTTCCTTGATTGCTGGTTACTAGGACATTGTGAATTGGACTTTCCCAGTCATCATCATCCCATTCTCGGCTCGCCCACCCGGTAGTACCATTGACGTGGACTTGTAACACCGCCTCGCAAGACAAATAAATAGCCATGTCTTCGCTACCATATCGTCGTCAGCCGTCCCGGCAGACGTCTCGACAGGCCTCAACAGACGACCGAGAAGCCGTGCAAGCCCAGATGGACTACTACATTGGTATCGACGTGGGCACTGGTAGTGCCCGTGCTTGTATCGTCGACGACAAGGGCGATATCGTGGGATTGGCTTCGGAGAACATTGGATTGTGGCAGCCTCAGCAGAGCTACTATGTATGTGGGATGCAACGAGGGATTCAACGGCAACTTTAAACCCTGACTGACTGACACTTCTCCTGCGTGTAGGAACAATCTACTTCGGACATCTGGCGTTGTATCTGTATCTCCGTGCAGCGTGCTATCAGCCAGCACAATATCAACCCGGATTTCGTTCGAGGCATTGGCTTTGATGCCACCTGCTCCCTGGCCGTGTTCTCGACCGAGACCGATGAGCCTGTCTCCGTGACCGGCCCCAATTTCGATACCGATCGCAACGTGATTCTGTGGTTGGATCACCGTCCTGTCAAGGAGACCGAGTTGATCAACGCCACTGACCACAACCTCCTTCGCTACGTGGGCGGAAAGATGTCCGTTGAAATGGAAATCCCCAAGGTCCTGTGGTTGAAGAACAACATGCCCAAGGAACTCTTTGACAAGTGCAAGTTCTACGACTTGGCAGATGCACTCACCCATATTGCCACTGGCAACGAGAAGCGTAGCTTCTGCAGCGTTGTCTGCAAGCAGGGGTTTGTCCCAGTTGGTGTTGACGGAAGCGTCAAGGGCTGGCAAGACGATTTCCTAAAAGAAATTGGCTTGGAGGATCTTGTCAATGAGGACTACAAGCGTATGGGTGGTGTCGACGGGGTGGTGAGCCTATTTCTTTTCGTTACTTCCTGATTTTCTTTTTTCTTTTTTGATTTACTGATTACTAACCGGTCCTGATATAGAATGGCGATTACCTGAGTGCGGGTGAACTTGTCGGAACGCTCTGTGACAAGGCTGCTGCCGAGCTTGGACTCCCCGCAGGCATCGCAATTGGTAGTGGTGTCATCGATGCATACGCCGGATGGATTGGGACAGTCGGCGCCAAAGTTAACTTGCAAGGCGATGAAATCGCCACAGACGTTGCGAAGAACGACCGTACCCAGGCTTTCGGCCGCTTAGCTGCAGTTGCAGGAACATCGACCTGCCACCTGGCCATGTCCCCCAATCCAGTCTTTGTGCCTGGTGTATGGGGTCCTTACAGAGATACTATCATTCCGGGATACTGGATGGCTGAGGGTGGACAATCTGCAACTGGTGAATTGCTCAAGCATGTCATTGAGACGCATCCTGCATTTAACCAGGCTATCTCCATTGCAGAGTCGTATCACACCAACATCTACGAATACCTAAACGAGCATTTGAAAGAGATGATGGAAGATCAACGCGCCCCTAGCATCTCCTACCTCGGCCGCCACTTTTTCTTCTACGGGGACCTGTTTGGCAACCGTTCCCCAATTGCTGACGCCAGCATGGCTGGCGCTGTAGTAGGACTAACCAGCGACAAGACAGTTGATAGTCTCGCCATTTACTATTACGCTACCATGGAGTTCATTGCATTGCAAACGAAGCAGATTGTGGATACTTTGAACAAGGCCGGCCACCATATCAACTCTATCTTCATGTCTGGATCTCAGTGCCAAAACGAGATTCTTGTCAAACTCATCGCTTCCGCTTGTAACATGCCCGTTCTCATCCCTCGCTATGTCCAGGCTGCAGTCTGCCACGGTGCTGCCATGCTTGGTGCTAAGGCTGCTAGTGCAGATAGCGAGGGCAAAACCGAGGATCTGTGGACCATCATGGACAAGATGAGCAAGCCTGGTCGGAAGGTGGTTCCTACGGCTGACCAGACTGAGAAGGCTTTGCTTGAAGCTAAATACAAGGTTTTCCTGGAGCAGTGCTTCAAGCAAAAGGAATACCGAAATCTTGTCGACGAAGCTATTGGATCGTGGAACAAGAAGAACTAAATATTGGGATCTTTTGGTGGTGAACTACTACTGGGACGATAGATGGACGGTGCTACTCATGGTAAATTGTATCCTAAACGACGAAATATACCGCATGAGCTGTTTGGACATTGATGCTCGTCCTCTGGTGTATCTAGTTTTACTTGTGACGATCTTTAACACGTATTTATCTGACGCTGATATTAGACTCTTAGATGGATAGATAGTATATTAATTCCTTTCTGAGCCCTATTGCCCGGTGCCTGAAGTGAAGCTGCATCTGGCACCTCAGCCCCTAGAGAGTAGCAGTTGTTAAACTATATGTAGCTGCTGTAACTATAATATCATCCCATAGTCCGCACTAAACTGAAGTTCTATTACCCTAGTCGTGACTCGTAAGAGTACTGTTGGCGCTGTGACCACCTAAAAACGACTGAAGACAATTTCTGCTTGGATATAGTAACAAGGCGAAACTTGGGCAGCTGTAAATGGCCAGGAGATACTTGGTATCAAAACTTTGTTGATCTTACAACGATTGGCTCTGCTGGCAATGGTAATGGAAATTAGCGATGAAGGCATGATGTGAAAAAAAGCGTATTCTATACCTAAGTATACTACGGTAATGAAATACACCGACTGTCTGCTCATGGATGGCCGTTTAGAGACCCTTATAGTTTTCTTGCAGATTGTCAATCATGGGACAGCAGGGATCTTCCTTAGCTGAAACGGCAATTTATTGTCAGAATAGCTCCAGCACCCTTCTAATGAGTTCATTTCTCCGCGGTTGGACAATCTCTTGCAATGTACCCCCTTTGCTGACGGTTGCAACATGTTCTCTCGGGGAACATCTGAAGCGGCGATGATCTTGTTGCTTGCAGTCCTTACAGACATACTTTTAACAGTCCTTCTTTTGGTGCTTTCCCACCATATTGATGGCTGAAGAGGATCATTCAAGACATATACTAATCAACTATTAAAAATTGATTTTCGATTACCATCCTCGGCTTGTGCAATATTCTCTGCCTCGGCCAATAGCATATCAAAATCGTCGTCTGGAGGTGCACCATTATCGTTATTCGTGTCTGTTACGGACGTTCTTGCGTTTGATTTGTTGGATGTATCTTGTTTCGAAGTCGAGTTGACGTTTTCCACTTCAGCTAACATCATTTCCAGGTCGTCGTCGGGTGGCACATCGTCATTCAATCTGTTAGTTGCGTCCTGCTTTGGCGCGGAGCGGTGCCTCGGCGCTTCAGCAAATAAGTCTTCCATGTCGTCGTCTAGGGGTACATTATCTGCTGATGTATCGTTATTCGTCATTGCCTGATCTGCTGATACCCCATCCCTCTCTGCAGCGGGATTTCGATCGTCGTGATCGTTGTTGCTGTTGTCATCATTTTCATTTCTGCGGTAGTCCGGCTTCTCCTCGTTTATCCACTCTCTTCGCATTATTTGCACTCTTTTCGAATGACCCAATTTCTCGATCATGGCCAGACCATCAGCGAATTTTGCGCGGGGATAAAGGTCGTCTAGCCATAGTTGGTAAAAGTTGAGCAGGCGTCCTAGGTCGGAGAACTGCGAGAAAATCTATCAGTTTTGAGATCGCCATACAAGAAACAGTCTACATTAACTAACCTCGTGACCCTTGCCCTTAAATTTGAGCTTGGTTCTGGCATCCTTCCTTAGTTTTGGAATGCCTTTTTGTGACAGTAGACTATTTATTGATTTTTATCAGCAAGCAGTATATATTGGATTTCGGATCATATCTTACCGAGCCTCGTCGAGTTTAGCTACAGGTGCTCTTTGCTTCGTGACTTTCAAATCTGCATCCAGACCCAATACCTTGGTCGCGTCGGGGTCGTTATTGTTGTTTTCTGTCTGCGATGTCTCCTTGTTCTGAGCTGATGGAAGATTTTTGAGGACGTCGTCGAGGCCGGCGTCATAGTCGAAAAGGTCGTCAACATCAGACATTTTGAATGAGTTTTTTTTTGTTCAATTGCGAGGAGAAAGTATCACAAGCAGGAGGATGTCGGACTCGCGTTGGGACGCGACGGAGACAAGTTGGAGATCATTTAACCCAATTAGGAAACACAATTTACTAGTCCTCTTATGGTTAGTCTTACTGGCGACCGGAGAGTTCGACTTCGACCTCACCTTCACCAAAAGACCTCGACATCCCAACCCACACTTTGGGAGCAACAAACCCCCGACATAATGGCCATTGAACCTACAAAGGCTATCGTGCCCCCCCAGGGGGTCAAAACCGACTACCCCGTAAGTTGAGAATACATTGCACTCGATTTGAATTCCTGCTAATTCCAAGTTCTCTCCGTGAAATAGTTGATTGATTCCGACCCGTATGATGACACCCAATTCCCCGATCCGTTCTATTCCTCAATCCCAAACTGCGATTCTACAGGTGGACTTCTGACTGTTGGTGCAGACATATTAAGAGAGTTTTCGGCTACGCTCGACCTTCAGACTATGCCGTCGGTACTGCCGCCGCTGCTGCCTCCCCGCTCGCCTTTTGGCTTATGGAAAAGTTCAGTCCCTCTCACGTTGGAAAGGGAGGATTTGCGCCAGTTATGCGCCTGGCGACGGCAATCGGTATTCTTGGAGGCATACACATTGTCTATCAGCGATCTTCAAGTATGATTCTCTCAGTGAATAGTGCTTCGATATATCTAACGATCGCCTTACAGACCGCTTCTACGGCTTCACAGAAAACACTCGCGAGGTCGAGAAGGATATGCGGGAAATGGTTGATAAGGTCAAGAAGGGGGAGCCACTTTATGGCAAATCACAAGTTTCGGAATACCTGCAAGGCGTTGCTGCTCGCAACTCGCGCTACACCAGTCTCTCTGGACATATCGTTCCATGGATCAATGTGGTCAACCATGACCAGGTACGTTGGGATCCTTTCGTGCTATTGTCGCCGATCGCAACTGACTTCTATGGTATAGCATGGTGTGGACACAGCCAAGTATTATCAGCAAGCTGAGAGGGAGCTTGAGGCTGAGCGCTTGGGCAAATGAAGTTATCAGTCATTTTCATATATTTTCTAGTCTCGCAATGTATTTATATTCCAATCAATATGTTTTGAAGGAATTGTGAGAAATTTCTAGTTTCGTGATTCCATCTATCTATCATTCGTGTTGCCGGCAAGCACCAAGAAGAGACCTGTTGCGAAACATTCTACGAAGAGTATACAAGTTCCTTTCATAGCGTTCATATATCACTTGCAAACTCGGTATTCAGCTCACGGTTTCGCTTTGGTCGTGGGTTAGGTGCTAAATCCAGAGTCAGCCTTTTGCTCCCACTTCACTTAAGCAGACATACCATTTTCATTTTCTTGGATATAGAATCGTCGAAGTAACATAATAGCCTCGTTCTTGAATATCCCGCCATACACCGGATAAGGCGGATCTATACAGGGGCTGTTGAATTACTTGCAGCATTAGATGTTCATATAACTGACACAAGAACACCGCGGAAGGGGGTGATTGCAAAAACTGACTCTGAGTGTAGTGACAAAACACTTCCAGTACCACCGAATCTCTCATTGGCACAGCCGAAAAACACTCGGCGAATGTTATACTGTCTCAGTAAAGAAGCACACATCACGCATGGTTCAACTGTCACGTAGAGATCGACTTCCCTAAAAATCGATCTAGGGTAGCTTTGAAGTGCTTCCTCGATTGCAAGGAATTCTGCATGCCTCGTTCCCTGTCCAGTTTCCTTTAATCAGAGAGGAGGTTTATACACGGTGCTTGTATTGTATGAAACATACATTCATTGACCGGTTGGTATCATTCATTCCTGATCCGATTATTTTGCCTCTCAATACAAGGACACACCCTACTGGAGTTTCACCAACTGCCAGAGCTTTCTCTCCCTAGAAACAGTCAATGACGACGCAATCAGAAAAAGGGAAGTTTTCGTTACCATCAGGAGTGCCTCTTTCATAAATCTCTCCTGATCTTGTCGGGTGGCATCGTCACTTTCTGTGTTGAGATCACATTCTGAATTCATTATTGTAGACAGCTAGCTCATGAAGCGTTGTTGTGTCAGAAAGGGCCGGATAAGAAAATTATATGGTTGGTCACTTGTGTTGAAGATATTGTTGTATTGTAACGGAATGGTCACTGATTCATATTACATCACCACGTATGGGAAAATACGCGCAGGCCTTTTGTAAATACCACATTTACATGTTACCAAACAATTACATTACGGTATTGGTATGGTATTGGTATGTGAGCGTGGGGTTTTTCAAATTAGACGCTTTAGAGCCTCGTCGCGGCAGCCTTGTCGCCTGAGGCATGTTGACGGGTAAATTAAAGCAACCAATTAAATCTTATTGATGTTCCTGATACTCACCAAGAACCTCAGCAAAACAAGACAAAGAGTGCATCTGCTGGCTAGTCTTTTACTTAATAGGTATCATCTGTGTTGCCTACACGTCCATCATACTCCTGCTCCATGCCCTTGTGACGATCTATCCATGGACACGATTGAACGAGGATTATGGCAGGGGACGAGGAACCAAAGCCTCCAGGCTTACAGTCGGCGAATGGGAACTTCGGCGCTGCAGACCCAACATCGTCATCAATATTGATGAATAATCTAATTCCTGGTCATTTGTCTTCAGAAGCGTTTGATACCATCTCTCAGCTTCGCAAGGAGTTGACTGAAAAAGGCCCTGGGTCGTTTTCTCGAACTGCTGAAGACGTCAAGAATACACAAGCTCTGATATGTGTCGCTCTCAAGGTTGCTTCTGAAATTGCTACAATAGACAGCCAACTACCTGGCGACGAAACGGAGAGACGGCTCTTGGATTGTCTCGATATTGTTGAGCTGCTCATTGAGAATTCCCTTAGAGGCCTTGATGGAGGAAATTTCGACACGGAGATTCCAGGCCAGGATGCGCCGTTGCCATTTCATCTATGGTTGATCATTGAGTTGATCGATCTTGGCGTCAAGGTCCGGCTAAATGGCGTGGAGGCCAAAATTAAGAACATTCTGGTCATGATCACACGTTCTCAACATGATATGTTTCGAGCTCCGCTCTTTCCCAGGCACTCAGTCTCAACTATACTAAGTGCTATGGCTACTGGTAGGCGGATATCCTTGTACTCTGACCCTGGAAACTATACTAAGCCTGTGGTATAATACAGACATCATAAGGTCACTGGAAATGGTAGATGTCTCGAATGTTGCAACAGTGGACATCACTCTACCTAGGCCCGGAAGTGCACTAGAGAAGCATTTAGTGGCCGAACTGGGATTATCAGGACGACCTTTTCGGGTTCCGATTCGGCTTGGAGATATCAGTCGTGCCATGTATATGCTTCTTCTGATCCTTGAGGCTCTTCTTCAGCCTGCAGATCCAAAGCCAGGTAGCTTTTCGGCAGCTGGGATAGTCCAGGACTTTACCATATCACTGAACTTAGCTAGCCGCATAAAAAAGTGTCTTATGTCACTGATCAGGCGCTGTGGCACGAACGCCAGGCAGAATATCATCGATCCTATTGTTCAGTATCTCGCCTTCTGTGACCTTCTACTGACGAGATCATTGAACTATAATAGCGTCGGTTCACTGGACGCTCAAGCTAGTAGGATTCTTATCGAATTCCTGGTCATTGTGATTTCGGATTCAAGTCTCTGTCGCGAGCCCCATGTTGAGCAGGCCTTGCGTCTTTGTCTGGAAGGCTTGAAGGAGGGTCAAAAAGTATCACTTGTGACGAGAATGACCGTACAAAGCGTTCTGATTCCTAGGCTTGTTGATATTCAAGCTAGAGACGAGCAGTTTGTCAATCATTCAACACCATTCCAGGTCAGTTGGTATTCAAACGCAGATAACAGAAGACAAAAGAACTCCATTCTCAGATTACAATATAGGATGCGATAAAGGAGTTGATTGATGCTCAGAGAGCTTTATATCCGCATGGTAGGGACCAGAATCTTCTTCGAATAGAACAAATATACTAACTGGGAGTTTTTTGCCTCAAGCGAATGACCTGGCTCAGCGTGCCCCCAAACGTATTCGGCTATCCGAGCCTCAACCCATATCTGGCGTGAAGGATATCACTCAGCGAATCTTAGAGGAAGCCTCAAAGCTCATTGGCTCTTCAGACATAACAAGCTTTGACGACCTGGCACAAGCTGCGAGGTAAAATTAGTGCCTCGTGAAGATGTCTACAATCTGAGACTGACGATTTTCTAGGCAAAAGTACAAAGATCTTTCGGAGCAGCAAAAATGCGAGTTTTTCACCTTGATTTCAACTTACCCATGTATTGCAGCATCACATCAATCCAAAACGTCTACGGAATCGTCAACCGCCTTTCACTGCCGCATCTGTGACTCAGAACGAACTGTTTCAGATGCAGTTGCGCCTTGGCATAGCAACGAAGCCGATATCTTTCGAGGCTTTTTTCTGGAATTTCTACCTAAAGTTTCACGTAGCTCACCCTTACGGGTCTCATACCTGCTTGCGGTGAGGCGGTTTCTTTATCATGAACCTGAGGTCAAGAGACTGTCAATCAAGTCTTCGTCAGTTGGCGAGCTGTGCCTCCACTCTTTGAAAGCCGCCTCAAGAGAGCTGCGGATTACAACTGGGTTAGTAATTCTATGACTTGAAAAAAAATACTCAATTCTGACTTGTGAGGAGACATGTCTTGCCTTGCTTCCTCCGGAAGGCTGTGGATGTTCAAGTACGACGGCAGAATTTTGTCATCATTCTCGAATGTCTGAAAAGTGTCTCAGAAAGAGCGGATATTCCTTCTCAAGAAACTTGCATCTTGACGTTATGTCGCTTAGCCGAGTAAGTTGTTGGATCCAGAAGACAGAGATTACGGTCTGCTTATTCACTTCCATAGGATATCTGAGGATGAAGAGCTGAACATCATACTTCTCCGTCTTCTGGAGTATCTAGGACACGCAAATCCGTATATTTGCGCTGTAGCTTATACAGAGGTGAGCCGTAAATATTCCTATCACGAAACTTTGAACTGACCAACGCCTGCAGCTTTTGAAACTATCGCAAGAATCATCAACAACAGTTGCAGGTCTACTTCGCCCTTTCTGGAGATCACTGTCGGTAACTGTAGTCAAAAACTTGAGGAATCGCCCTCATATGGCAGAGCAACTGTGTGATCTACTGGGAATGTCAGTTGACAGCTTCCTACAACTTACTGAAGTCCACACTTTACCATATCTCGTTTACACTCGCAGACGAGAAATCATCTTGAGGATTGCTGCGGCTTACCCCTCCAAGTCAGCTTTCGAGCTTTGTATGGAGCGCAACAATTTCGCATCAATCATAGCATATTTGTTGAGTCAACCGGAGGAGAACCATGAGGCTATGATACATTCGCTTTTGGTTGACATTGATCCCAAGTTCAAAGAAACCTCAGTCACCATGCTGCTCAAGACGGAACCCATTCCTATAACACGCGAGCTGTTGAAGAATATGGGTGATGCTGGCGAGGGTAACGATGGAAAGGTTTGTCTAAATTACATATATGACAGCTCTAGTATTATCCACTAATCGCCGTATAGTTTGACGGCGCACTTCGTCTTCTTGCTAAGCTCATATCCTCCAAGCAATCCTCAGGAACATCAAATTCAAAGTCCCATCGTGATGTTGGACTCTTTATAGAGGAACACCTCTTAGGTCTTATAACAGAGTTCTCCGACACCGTGAACGATGTCCGCATTCGTTACTCAAACATGGAGAAAAAGCGAAATATTATAGCAATTGGTGAGATGATCAAGCTTGCCAGAGGTCATGTCAATGTCGCAATTCCCCAGGTTCGTCTTACCCCTGAATTCCCGTGAGTCTGTTCGTGTGTCTGACTCGACAATCCTGTAGATATGCTCTTGCCTCAGATCATCTCTTGAGGTCGAGGAGCTTTGTGATCATGCGTTTGCTGTCTGGTGTATTTTAATCACTCATCTCGAGCCTGACGAGGTTGAAGCACTTATCGACCAGTCAATTGCGATTATCCTACGATACTGGCAAACTATCCAGGAAGGAAGTAAGCAAATGGCGCTGGTGCTGATGGACCATCTATTTCAGCATCATGGATATCAGCTGCGTGAAATCTTTCAGACTCTGCCATCATTGCTATCTATTCCCGAAATGTCTCGCTATGAAAATCAGATAAACAATTTCAGGGGCTCCATGGATATGAGTGAGCGTTTGGTAGCATTCGGTGTCCGCTGCCAAAGTGAAAGTCTTACTGTCGTTGAGCAGGCGCTTCAAGAGCTGGTTCTCTTCTTAGATGACAAAAACGAGATTCTACACAGGACTCTACTCAACCATCAATCAAACAGCGGAATCGCACAGCTGACCCGCTCTCTTCTCGATTGTTGCGTGAAGTTTCAATCTGAATCGGATACGATTGCCATGTCTTCTGCACGTGCTCTTGGTTTAATCGGATGCTTGGATCCAAACAGAGTTGAAATAGCAAAAGAGAAGAGAGATATTGTGGTTCTTTCGAACTTTGCTCGCGCAGAGGAAACGTTCGACTTTACGATGTTCTTCCTTCAAAATGTCCTCGTTGACGCATTTCTATCGGCCTCAAACACTCGAGCCCAGAGCTTCCTCGCTTATGGCATGCAAGCACTTATGAGCGCAAGCCATATCACCACAGAGATTACAACGCCATCCGACGACCTTGAAAAGAACGAAAAACATCGACGGTGGCTAAACTTGCCTGAGATTGTGAGGAATACAGTGACCCCTTTCCTAACGTCGAGATATTCTATCACTTTAGGTGCAGCCAAGACGGAATGTAGCTATCCACTGTTCAAACCGGATATGAGCTATGGGAAGTGGTTACGTACCTTTGTGATGGACTTGCTCCAAAAGTCCTATAGCTCCAATGTGAAGATGATATTTTCGGTCTTTGCTAGAATCATCCGTGATCAAGATATCACAATTCCCGCTTTTATCCTGCCTTTTACTGTGTTGAACATTGCAGCGGATGGTCCTGAGGAGCATAAGAGAGAGATTCGCGAAGAGTTTGTGCGTGTATTATCTCATCCTTTACCTGAAGGCAGTACTCGTGTGAGAGAAAACATTCTTCTTTGTAGTGAGGTAAGCAAAGACCAGCTGTCCTTAGCAGTTTATTGACTCTCTAACTAATGTTTCCACAGAGCGTATTCGGTGTTCTTGACTACTTATTAAGATGGCTGCAAGGAAAGAAGAAACAGCATGCTATACTTGCAAGCAGTCTTTCTGGGAAAAGTACGCAAGCAGAACTG
This sequence comes from Talaromyces sp. PYS2103, assembly GCA_023625975.1. Taxonomy (NCBI): domain Eukaryota; kingdom Fungi; phylum Ascomycota; class Eurotiomycetes; order Eurotiales; family Trichocomaceae; genus Talaromyces; species Talaromyces sp. PYS2103. The sequence continues at coordinate 91,844 of JAMAGB010000046.1, forward strand.
ATGCTTGACCTCTCCTCTGCCCAGATCAAGAGCGTAGAGCAGATACTGTCCTCCATTCCCCCAGAAATTATATCAAAGAGAGCGGTTGAGTGCAAGTCTTTCTCTAGAGCGCTTTTCCACTGGGAGCAATACATCCGACAAAGCAGAAGCTACTCTGAGAAGCGCGATGACACCGATCTTGAACCTCTTTACCAACGTCTTCAAGAGATTTATACCCAGATTGACGAGCCTGACGGTATTGAAGGTATTTCGACGTATCTACATGTACTAGATGTTGATCAGCAAGTCCTCGAACACCGAAAGACTGGCAGGTGGGCTGCTGCTCAGAGTTGGTATGAGTTACAATTGGACGAGGATCCGAACAACGCTGACACGCAATTAAATTTGCTCACTTGTTTGAAGGAGTCTGGCCAGCAAGGTAAATTACCTATAGTTCTGTCTCATTCCTCATTTACTAATCGTTACTTTGTAGATGCACTTCTAAGCAGATTTGAAACATTCGGCGGGTCTGAAGAGTATCCCTCAAAGCTGTTCCCCTTCGCTTTAGAAGCTTCCATCTCAACTGGAAAATGGTCAAAGCTTGAAAAATATCTCAAAGTGTGCCCTAAGGAGATTGCCACAGACTTCACCATTGGTATAGCTTCAGCTCTCAATGCTCTTCGTAGTGGCGAGAAATCTGCATTCAATGAAATCATCCAGAAACTACGGCTGAATACTACAAGGTCAATGACAGCAAACTCAACCATGTCTTTGCAGGCATGTCATGATATGTTGCTCCAGTTACATGCCTTGTCTGACGTTGAAGCTATTGTGAACGCAGATAGCCAGACAGGAATGACAAAAACGGAGCTTATGGATACGTTGGATTACCGTCTTGACCTTTTAGGGGTATATATCTCTGAAAAGCAGTACCTTCTGGGATTACGGCGCGCTGCTATGGAGCTCTCGTGAGTCTACCGGAGTATATATATTCGATGAAATCTCTAACCTAGGGAACAGGACCGGATTTTCAGATCCGGATATAGCTGCTGTCTGGCTGAAAAGTGCCCGACTCTTTCGAAAGAACGGCCACATTGGCCCTGCTTATAATGCTGTAATGCACGCGGCACAACTAAAAGCAAAGTCGGCTACAATCGAGCACTCGCGTCTGTTGTGGACTGAAGGACACCATCGAAAGGCAATTCAGACGCTCAAGGGCGCTATAGCTGCGAATGCTTTTGTTTCTGAAGAATCCGAAGTATCAGTGAGGGCGTCTGTCTCAATGACTGGGGAGAAACAAGCAACCCAAAATATCCTCGCTGCGAAAGTAAGTTCCCGGGGTGGTGCTCCAATGAAAACATTATATATATAGTATTAGAAGTTCCATTATCAAAAGCAATCCTTACTGACTTGGAATTAGGCCCAACTATTGCTTGCGAAGTGGACGGACCGAGCAGGGCAGACTCACTCTGAAGTCATTGTTCAAAGATACAGAGAGGCGATCAAGCTATTCAGCAAGTGAGCTACGCATTTTCCCATGGATCTGTAGGACAATTATGCTAACAGCTTTACGCAGGTGGGAGAAGGCCCATTTCTACTTAGGAAAACATTACAGTAAAATTATCGAATCCGAAAGAGCAAAGCCACCTGGCAAACAATCCCAGATCTAGTAGGTTTTTCTGAGGTTACTATGTTGAGGCACACTTTTACTAACTCACTTAATCTCAGTCTGAGTGGGGAGGCCTCAAAACTAGCCATTGATAACTTCCTTAGATCTTTATTTAGCGGAAACAAATTCGTCTTTCAAAGTTTACCAAAGATATTGACTTTGTGGCTCGACCATGCAACAAATGTTGACCAAGCTTTCGATCCTAAAAGGGGAGACAACGTGTAAGGTTTAGAAACTTGGTAAAAGAGGGCTTAGGCTGACATTGATTCAAGCGAGTTCCAGAAACAGATCAACGCTCAACGGGAGAAGTGTTTAGATGAGATGCATTATCAGCTGAAGAAATATCTCCATCGAATACCGCCCGAAGTGGTAAGATTTCAATCCATAAAAGACGTTGAGCTTTCTCACATTTTGTTTTTGCTTTCGCTAACTATAGTAGCTCTTCACGATTCTCCCTCAAATCGTTGCTAGAATTTGTCATACGAATAATACGGTACATGAGCTATTGACCAATACGGTAGTCAAGATCGTCGTGAATTTTCCACGTCAGGGTCTATGGACTGTTTTGGCTTTGGTCAAATCTTCATCAAAAGACCGCGCTTCAAGAGGCATGGCATGCCTTAAGAAAATAACAGTATGGCCTCAACTTAACTCCCAATACTCTTTCAGAACCAATATGTCTAATCATCATTAAAGGAGGTGAACAAGAAGTCCAACAGAAGTGGATTCACGCCGTCAGAGATTGGCTCAATGATAAAAGGGGGTCAGAAGTTTGGCGAAGAACTATTGAGTTTATGCAATGCGCGTATCGACGAGAAAGGGACAGCTAAGATCAGTCTGTCGCGAAGCTTGGGATTCAATCACAAAGTTGCCCCGTGCCGTTTAGTTGTGCCATTCCAAATTATGCTGACTCCAATTCTCCCGCCGTCCCATGAAGCGGCATTCATCAAGCAATTCAATCCCTTTCCGGGTGACGTCGTTAGCATTGAGAGTGAGTGGGCCATTTGAGTCGTATGCTGTTGTGATATACTTGGGACTAATATTGGAGCAGAGGTTTTGGACGACGCATTGGTTCTCAATTCGTTGCAGAAGCCACGAAAAATCAGTATCCTAGGTACAGATGGAAAGATTTATAGTCTCTTGTGCAAGCCAAAAGATGACCTCAGGAAGGACCAACGTCTGATGGAATTTAACAATATGATCAACGGCTTTCTCAAGAAGGACGTCGATTCAACCAAACGACGCATGTGTAAGTGCTTCTTTTGTTTTACTTAGACGGTTGTTACTGACTCCGGCAAGATATCAAAACATACGCTGTAACACCTCTCAACGAGGAGTGTGGACTGATAGAGTGGGTTGACAATCTACGTACGCTGCGAGATATTGTCATGAAGCTACTGAGAGAGCGGGGCATTATTCCAAACGTGAGATACTTCGAACCCAGTATTCAAGATTGACAGATGCTAACTATATTGTATGGATACAGTTCAATGAGATTCGTCATTATCTGAACGAAGCTTGCTCACACCACGACAAACTTCCTGTATTCACGACGATGATCCTGTCAAAGTAAGAATACATCTTTATGTTCTCGAGACGTTTGGCGTAGCTGACCCATCTACACAGGCTTCCTCCCGTTCTACACGAGTGGTTCGTCGAAATGTTCCCAGATCCAGGGGCATGGTTGGAAGCACGACTGCGATTTACTCGAACTAGTGCTGTTATGTCGATGGTCGGCCACGTTCTTGGGTAAGTCCCTATGACCTTTACAATCAGTCGAACTCAGACCCTAACGAAACTGCCAGATTGGGTGATCGCCACGGTGAAAACATACTATTTGAGGAAAGTACAGGAGGCATATTGCACGTCGATTTTAACTGCCTTTTTGATAAGGTGCGTTCGATTAAAAGCCTACAAGAACGGTCTTGAGAAACTGTTGACTGATCTGGTATATTAGGGCTTGACCTTTGAAAAACCTGAAGTGGTTCCGTTCCGTCTTACGCACAATATGGTGGATGCTTTTGGCGCATATGGCTACAATGGTAAATTGCCATTCTTCTCTCTTGCACTCAATATAATTCAATTGAAACTCATTGCGTTACTGTACAGGGCCGTTCCGAAGGACATGCGAAATAACACTTGGACTGCTGCGACAAAATGAAGATGCGCTCATGAATATCATGGAAACTTTCCTATATGACCCCACAACAGACTTCATAGGGAAAAAGGCAAGACATACATTCTCAAACCCAAAGACTTTAACATGGAGATCACGCTAACTGAGTTTTGTGTATGACGACAGAGGCGAACCCACAAAGATGTACCGGATACACCAGAAGGGGTTTTGGAGAGCATCAGAAACAAACTGAGAGGTCTGTTGCCCCGTCAGTCGGTACCGCTTTCGGTGGATGGACATGTGGACGAATTGATATTACAAGCCACGGATAAGAGGAACCTGGCTGCCATGTATATAGGCTGGTGTCCATTTTTTTGATAGACGCAATTGCCAACATGGGCATCCCATTACATAATGACTGAAATGAAAGACCACAAGCATAACGTTCGTTGGAGCATCATCATACTCCAACAAGTGGTTGTATTTCAAATCCCTTCGTGGATACAGTAATAACCATCGTCCAACTTACTTCGCGAATAGATTCAAACAATGGGATGCTGATACGGCCTCATCTCCATCTGTTGTTAGATCTCTGAGGCCTGGTCCGGCTTGGGCTGCGGCTTCTGTCGGAGTAACTACTGGCCCTTGAGCTGTAGCTACTGTAACTTGGACTCCGACGTCTGCGATGCCGCGAACGCCTTCTCGGTGGGCTTCTCCTCCTTGGTGGGGAGCCCGAGTCAGAGCGAACGGAGTATGAACGGGCTCTGGATCGTCGTGGTGATGCAGACCGCGACAATGATCTTGGGCGGTAAATGTCATGTCTATCTGAAGCTCCACCGTTGACATGGCGTCTTGGAGATCGTCTCCTTGGCGGCGGTGATGCCCGAGACGGATGTTCATGGCTAGGTGGATGTCTTCGGGGCGAGATCGATCTATCGTCTGCACCTGACCTTCTGGCTGGAGGGGGACTCCTTGAAAACATTCGTCTAGGAAGGACAATTGAAACTTTAAGTACGGCCCCGTCGATCTGAGCTTCATGCATATTTGAGACGGCAGCTTCAGCATCGGCAGCGTCGTTGTAAAGAATGTATGCGGTACCTCGATTCGTCATGACTAGACAAAGAAGCATGTCAGCAAATCCGGGCTGTGATATTCTAGCCTGCAAATGGTTCCATACATGTCTTGTTCAAGGGAAGATCGATACTGTGTATTTCCCCGAAGGTGCCAAAGATATCGTAAAGATGTCCTTCAGTTACATTTTTGGTCAATTTTTCGACGACAATCTAGAGCTCCGTCAGCAAAATGTTTTATCCAAAGTTACTCTTTTTTCTTCTTTTAGATTCTCTCGCGGATGCCTTCTGATCTCATTTCCTCACCTTAGAACTTCTTCTGGGACTATCAGGCGTAAGGCTTCTGCTATAGCTGCGGTCTCGTGGCCATCTACCATTACCGCGTCGAGGGCTTCGCGAAGCTTTGCGTTCAGGTGTAAATGATCGACTTCTTGACCTTCCACGTTTATAGCTACGTGTCTCGCTCGGACTGCGGCTCCTGTCCGGTGATCTTGAGCGCGAACCTAGTGACACGGACCGGCGCGTTCTAGGTCGTGGTGACATTGCGGGTGATTTGGGTGGCATCAGTGTAGGAAGTTGAGTTTTCTGACAGTAACTTCTGGACCACTATCGGACAAAAGTCGTGTTTTGCTGTCCAGACATTGCAGTAACGGAGCAGTTAAGGTCGGATGGTCGTAGCTTTAGAAGGGACAATGCTTTGAAGCTCCACGCGCGCTTACCTAGGTAGGCGGTAAAGAGCGTCAAATGCACCCCGGACCACGCTAAAGAAATCGGCAACTTCGTAGTTAGAGTTCTAATATACTGACTGACTACATCTACAGCTATCAGGAAATCGGATTTCTGTTGTCAGAAGATTGACATTCTTCACCCCTCTCCGTAGTACTGAGTCCGTTTCAGCTTCATGCTACTACCTCACGGCATGGCGAGTGCAATGCACATATACCTCGATTTATGCTTCTATCGCATGCCCGGCGACTTTGAGAACGTTCACAAAAGATTCTCTGCTTGTATCCAATCCTAAGCCCCAGGTCTGTCCTATAAGACACCAAATCCCAATCTAAGGCACGACAGGTGCCTCCAGCCCTGTAATCCAGGCTCACGTGCGTGATCTGATCCATGGTGCTCAGTGAGCCATGTTGAGTCAAACAGAGCCCTCTGGCTCGAACGTTCGGGTAACTCAAAGGATTTGATCTATTCCCCAGTGACTGACCATATCAGAAACCGTGAGACAGACTATGCGCCTGGTTGAGACCTCTCGAGATCTCTCGAGACAGGTATAGAGTAGGTCGATATGTTGAGCATGTTGGCCAACTACCCATCACAATGCAGATTTTTCGGCCCATTGCTCATATTCTGCTATAATATCGGGTGTCAATTGTGTCTTGACTCGATGGAATGCGATTTCAAAGTGATGCCACATAATCTCCTGTGGCTCATTCTTTTCATCTTCCTCGTCCAACGCCGCTTCCCCGGCAGTCTCGCATAGGCTGATGATCTCCGCACCAGAATACCCCTCTGTCCTGGCTGCGAGGTCGTCAATGCTCAAGTCTGAACTGACAACTGATTTGCTTGTCCATATTGAGAATATCTCTCGCCGCGAGTCGTAGTCCGGTGGGCCGACGTATACGATATTATCCAAACGGCCTGGTCGCATCAGAGCAGGATCGAGAGTACCAGGTTTATTAGTTGCAGCTACCACCAACACATTTTTAAGCTCTTCGATGCCATCCATCTCGTTCAAGAGCGTTGTGAGAACATTGACGCCGCCATTGGAGCCGCTACGCTTTGCTGCAATGGCATCTATCTCGTCAAAGAAAAGAATGCTGGGTCTCGCGGCACGGGCTTTCTGGAAGATCTCTCGGAGTTTGCGCTCCGACTCTCCAACATACATGCTCAAAATTTCAGCGCCTTTAACGGCCAGAAAGTTAAGTCCAGCCTCGGTAGCTAGAGCTTTGACGACAAGTGTCTTTGAACAACCCGGTGGACCATAGAGCAGGACACCCTTTCGGCTTTTTACATTGAGTCTTCGCATCCGTTCGGGGAACTATAGCAGGTGAATATCATAGACACTCATGTTCGTGGAAATGGTGCGTACCTTTAATGGCCGCTCGACCATTTTCTGCAGATGTCTCTTGAGCGCGTGTTGTCCTCCGATATCCGTCCATCTCACTTTAGGGGTCTCAAGGAAGACTTCCCGCATAGCTGTGGGACGTACTTCTTGCATGGCCGCAATAACATCATCCTCATTTATGACTAGCCAAGTAGATTTCTTCTCTTTGGAGACCTCATTATTGATAGGAGAATCCATGTCTGCAAAATCAATACTAGGAATCAGTCGATCCCGGGCTTTGCGGCATGTCATTTGTAAGAGAGCAAATAGGTCAGCTCCAACATATCCATGAGTCTTCTCTGCCATAAAATCTATGATAGAGTCGCTAGGCTCTGATGACCCATCACGTATTGCACATAGGATCTCCTTTCTAGAGGCAGCTGTTGGGATTGATACCTCAACTTCGACTGAAAGACGATGGGGTGTCCGAAGGGAATCATCGACATCATTGGGATGGCGCGTTGCTGCTACAACAAGCACCTTAGCATCTCCCAACGCATCAATACTCTCACATAAAACATGAGCTAAAGACGAAGCGTCCGGAGACGCTCGCTTTGGTGCAATAGAATCAATCTGATCGATTATAATTACACTAGGCTGCGCCTGAGAAGCATCTTTGAAAATCTTGCGTAGTTTCGCCTCACCATCACCAATGTTGCGAGATAACAACTGTGACCCAATTATCAACGTTCTGTGCCATCCAGCCGATTCAATCTTGCGCAGCAGAGAACTCTTCCCCGTGCCCTTTGGCCCGTGAATAAGAACACCTCGGTTTAACCTATAAAACTGTGGCATGTCTGCCCCAACAGCTTGCAAGTTGAAGTCTACCAGCAGATGATTTAACCGAAATATCTGATCTGTGAGACCACCCAAACCATCTTGAACGACCTTGAGGGTAGTAGGTGACTTAGCTTCTTTCGTCCCATTGCCAATCTGTACACGCGAACGCTGGGTGAAGAGGGATATCGTCTGGTCTGTGGGATTGGGCGTAGAGATCTCAACTACTTTGAAGCTCCTACTTTGACCCTTGATTTCAGCGTCAAACGTAAGGCCGATAGATAGTATTCCACATTGCGATAGAGGATATTCCAGAGCCCACTCCCAATGAGCTGATTCCGTGGCATCAGATAGAGGTCCGTAGATTGCTAGCTTATCCGGGTGGGTGCATTCTTCGAGCTGTACCCTGTCTGTTTCGTTGAGCGGTCCGTCTAGCTTGGAGATGGTGAGCTTCTCGCCAAGTTTGATACCATAGCATTCTTGCAGAATGCTTGACGCTTGAACAACGGTTGTCTTGATGTCACCGACAGCATTCCAAGCAACAGCGGTCTTTTCAATTCCTCCCTCTAGGCGAAGATTGCAGAGACTGCCGGGCGACAGTTTGAGGTATGCTAAAGAGCTGGCGGAGAGGTATATACGGAAGGAGTCGCGGAGGTCGCTTCGGGGTGGTTTTGGCAGCGGCCGTAACGTGAAGACGCGAGCTTCAGCCATGATCTCTGGCGCCAGATCGTGTTATGGTAACACCAGGAACTGACGATCAATCATATACATGGGGTGGCAAAAATAGTACTGGGCCCTGGTTTCCGGAGCACGCCTGGCCAAAGAGGAAAAAAAAGTAGAGTGGGGTGGGATGATCTTGACGAAGCGGCGGCTAATTACGTACAAGCATATCTTCGGTTTGAGTGACCATCTCAGCTACACATAGATGACTAGAATTACAGAGTACGTGATATGACGAGACGCATAACTATCGACAAGGCCGCTATTTAGAAGAAGAAGAAAAAGGAAATCCCGACAAGCACGATGACTGACCAACATAGTAGAAAAAAAAGGGAACATCAAGAACTTATAGACACAATAACGAACAGACACAACGGCAGAACAGTTCCAGCAGGGTGCACCGATTCCATAACTTCCTTGAAACGGATTCTATATCAAACAGACCAGGAATAAAAGATAAATGGAGGCAGGGGGACAAAAGCATAGAGAAAGGCGAAAGGGAGTGATGGCCACGTGAGGCTCTGAAGGGTTTCTCATTCATATCTTTCCACGTAACAGTCCTCAGCAACACTTTCCACCCAGATTGCCGCTTGACCCGGCATTATGCTGGTCTATGTTGACGCCTTGGGCACCCGCTTGTTCCGACTTTGTACTGTCCATGACCTTCTTGATCTCTGACGCGAGGCTGTAGAATGCTTTGTCGACGTTGATGTTGTTCTTGGCGGAAACCTCTAGGAAAGGAATACCGAGTTCGTCGGCCAGTTTTTGGCCTTGTTCGGTCGTCACTACCCGCTTCTCTTCCCAGTCGCATTTGTTACCGATGAGAATCTTATGCACGCCTTCACTGGCATGTTGCTCGACGTTGGAGAACCAGGTCCTAATGTCTATGAGGCTCGGTCAACATCCGTCCATTTATCCCACAAGTGGCCACAGGTTGTCCTTCGGGACTTACTATTAAAAGACCGTTCGTCTGTAACATCATAAACCAGGAGAATGCCCATTGCGCCTCGATAGTAGGCGGTAGTGATTGTTCTGAATCGCTCCTGTCCGGCTGTATCCCATATTTGCAACTTCACACGCTTGCCATCTAGTTCGATTGTACGGATTTTAAAGTCGATGCCGATCGTGGTGATGAAGGATGGTGTGAACGAGTCCTCACTGAAGCGGAGAAGGCAGCACGATTTACCCACCCCGGAATCTCCGATGAGCAATAATTTGATCTAGATAGCAGAACGTTAGAAGCCGGACACGTTACGCGAATACGGTGATCAGTGGTGTACATACCAGAAAGTCATAGTTCCTTGTGCCCGCCATGATGAGGTGGTGGGTGCCAGCGTTGATGTCACCACGGGGGTTTACAAGACAATGAATGAATGTATGGGGGAACTGCTGTAAGTACTGGTGTAGGCCCAGCTGTAGCGCAGAACAAGAGCCCGTGATATAGCGAGATAATGAATGGATATTGCTGCTGTTTTCAGGATCGAATAAAACAAAGCATGAAGCGCTTTTGTCCTGTTTTGCTGCTGGTGCTGTCCTTTGAAGAGTGAAGTCAGTCCGATCGACGGCCAAACGAGCTTAGGGTGAAGGGCCGCGGAGGTCTCCAATCAGGAGCCGGAGCCGCCAGGCGGTACTAACCCTAACCCTACTCGTCTTTTTCACTCACTCTACTCTTCGGGCTGATATGCACATGTCGAATTGTCCACACTATTCAGGAAATTTAGATCTTTGGAGAATACCACCTCTCCTTTTCAATAAGAGTTCTAGTTGAAGACGATGTTCAGTACTATACATGCATGCTACGTGTGTGAGACCTAGCTGGCACACCACCCCCGATCTGAGGATGCGTATATATATTGCTACCATGAAACGCTCCTACCATGATTGAAAGCAAAAAGACGTCGAACTATTAATTATATCGGTCCACCGCTGGGGTGAACAGCAGCTATCGAGACTGGATGCAGCAACTAGTCCCGATTACAGTACCGGCAGTAAGCGATGCCTTTGGCTTGTGCGAGTTCTCTCTCCAATATGTCGTTCACATCGCTGCCTCAGAATATTGCTGATGCGCGCTCTTCCATACTCAAGTGTAAGTACAGGTAATGCCGGGAGCTCATCATACTGGAGGCCAGTGTATTCAGAACCATTTGGAGTAGGTCCATTGTATGCGGTGAAGAGCATTTCGCTGTCTCCTCACACCGTTGCTCAGATCCGTAAGGTCCGTCAAATCCTGTTGAAAGATGGGCAGGAACTCTCTTGGAATGGTATATTGAGCCCTTCGTTTCAGGGTCTGGGCTTCGTAAATACAAAGCCCGTAGTCTCGGTAAGATAGGACACTATCTGGGGTGGTTGGGTATGCACCAAGAATACGATCGATATTCCTATGGCGAGAGTGAGACAACGTTTCGCATAAAGACTTGACCGTCCAGTTGCACTAGAGGACGAAGACGTACCGTACAGAATTCCTAAATTGTTGTTTTTCCATCCCCGCTCTAAAGCCCTTCCTGCTATCGAAGAGGCTGGCAATCCACCGAACAGTGGTGTACGTTATCAGCAACCCTGGTGTCAAGCCTATGAACCTAGACAACCTTTAGCATCTTCTGTCCGTGTTTTTGGCAAGGCATACCAACCCGAAAACAAGCTCCTGGCTCTTGAGTAAAGCATCAATGCCCCCCATAGCTACTTCCACATCCACTTTCGTCTTCTGTATCTGAATGAGAAGAGCCCGAACTAGGTCGCCCCGAACCGTTCCGATAAATGGCTTACGTAGGTCTCTTTCATAAGCCTTTAAGACAGGTGTTAGGTCACCTTCTCTAACCTGTGCCGTGATAGTTGAAACGTCGGGCTGTGGGTTTCCGCTCTGACTCTGCAAGCTGCTATCGGACACGAAATCGATTACCATCCTTTCAAGACTCTGTCTATCCGCTTCCAAGCTATTTCGACTCATAATCGCAATTTCACTTTTCTCATCGTGCCGGATGGTCCCGATGAGCTTACCCACAGGCTGCAAAACCCAGTTTCTCCAGAAGTCGATAACAGTTGCCCCAAATTCGGAAACCCATTCCAATAGCTCGGCTCTGCGATTCGTGAGAAGGCGAAGCGATGTACTTAACGATATTAACGTAATGACGGTTGGAAACCAGTAACGAGCGAGAGCAGATGGACGCCCGTGCTTGCGGGTAAAATGTTGATTGTAAGCAATGGTGTCTGGAATGCAGTTCCTCAACACGTAGATCAATCTCTCGACAATATCACTCGCATGTACAGAGTCCTCGTCAAAAGATGATCGCTGCTTGTCCTGGAATCGATTTTCAGTTGCGAGGAAAATATTTTCTTCGAAATTCTTGGGTGATTCTGGATACTGCGACAGATCGTGAAGAGTATTCTCCATCAATAATGCAGTTTTGTATAATCCGTGATACAGTTCGTGATCCGATTTGGGACGGATAATGTCTGGTGATGGTTCATTGCTAGCAAATGTGAGACATTCCTCAAGCAAAATACCAATTGCACTAGCGTTTAGATCTTTGAGTTTTTCGAGAGCTTGCCGCTTTTGTCTCAATTGCAATCTGCAACGGGAAATTGGCGATGACAGCGTATTTATGGTGTTCCGCAAAAAGCCCTCTTCGATATTGTTCTGGACAATCTGGTAGAAACGTTTCCAATCTCTATTAATTGAACTCAGGGATGTCAGGTTTTCCCGTGCAGATGCAGTCTTCAGATTTGAAAAGAGTTCAGACATCCATATCCATATCCTCGATGGCGCCATTTGAATGGTATAATGTCCAGTGAGTAGGCTCGAACCAAGAACATGGTTCCAATAATCAATCTCAGCACCAAGCAAGGAAGACTGTTCAAGCAGGAGGTCAAGCACAGTGCCCAATGTTTGCGTGGTAAACTTGGCAAGCAAGAACCAAGGCTGTTCGTTAAAAGCTTCGCCTTTGAAAGTGCCATCACCAGCTTGAGATGAAAATAAGTTGTCCCGGCGAGCTTGATCCAGAAGCCGCAATAAATTGCGGCGAGAGAGCAGCCCATGACTGTCTACTGACAAAGCCCGCACTGTGGTTTGCAGTCGTCGTACATTGTGGGTATGCAAAGCTAATTCCTTCAAATTGCTCAGGTTGACATTGTCAATGGCATGAGAGTGACGTCGCTCAATATGGATGTCTAGGCGCGACACAATCCTAGAAAGGTGAGTCAGTATGTACTTGGATATATACATAGCTATATCTCGGGTCTAATCATCAAACATACTCCGTGACTAAGGACATGGTTTCATAACAACTGCCCTTCGGACTTGTAATGCCAACGCCGGCGCAGCAGGTGTAGATGGGGAGAATTGTTAGAATGTTAGTTAATAGCAGCGTTACATCATAGGTCCTGCTGTAAGCTCGGCATTTTGACCAGGCTTACCCGTTATGGGAAGGCGTTCTATTAGAACGTGTCGACGGTGTCGCAAGTGGAGAAGAATTAGCTAATCAGAGAGGCTTGCTTATATACTAGTCTCTTGGTAATAAACTTAGAGAGAAAAAAATAAAAAGATAGATATTTAGCTATTATCTAGCTTTGAAGAATAGAAAATAACTATATATTATTTACTATATAATTTTAATACTATATCTGTATTAGTATATTTAAAAAATTCAAAAGATTATAATAGTCCCCAGGTGGTGCAGTGGTCTGACGCCGCTTGGGAGGGCCTAAATTCAGTCCTAAAACGGGTGCGTGGGAAGTGGTGCCTTAGGCATTTATTAGATTGGCTGAGGTAGACTCACTAGTTCAAATCTAGCAGAGGATATAAATTATTAAACCCTGGCATCTCTATTAAAGGGCCTTGTCAGAGGATCAAGGAAGTCACAGCTAATAAACCAGGTCAGCTATACAGGAACTAATACAAGAAAGAATAAAGGATTATCTACAATCACTAAGATTAAGATAATATAATAAAATATAATAATAATATATTTTAATATATTTAAGAATATAACTAGATATAGCAGTGATATATCTAAATATATTAAAAATAGAATATATAAAGATATTTATTTATTATATATTTAGCTTTAGACTATTATTTTAAATTAACTATATAAATTTAAGTATATATTCTTCTATTAATTAGGATATTTAGAACTTATTAAGACTTTATTTTAAGAGTCTTTTATACTTAGAAGTTTTTTAACTTTAAATATTAAGAGCTATTCTAGCTATATTTAATAGTTATTAAATTAAAAGTTTTTAATAATTTAAGATTCTTATATAAAAGAGAAATTTTATTCTAAAAATAATTTATTATAATACTTAATATTAGAGAATTTTTAATCCTTTAACTAGCTACTTAGTTATTTAAAGTCTTATAGTAAGATAAGTAGAATTAGAGAATTAATTAATTTAAAATATATATTAAATAATTTACTAAGTATATTTAAAATCTAGAAAGAAAATTTACTAAGAAAACTAAATAGATTAAATAACTTAGAGTATCTAATTAAGAATAGAAAGATATTATTAAGTAATTAGAAGAATAAGTATTAGTCTTAAAATAAGAAAATAATAATAAAATAGTATAAATATAATAATTAGAGAAAAAAAGATTAATAATTAAAATATCTAAGCTAATAATAT
>JAMAGB010000047.1:0-95410 GCA_023625975.1 Talaromyces sp. PYS2103
ACTTATATATTTTATTAAGAGCTAATAATATATTATATAATAGCTTTATCTTAAAATATTTAAATAGTTATTTTAGCTTTAAATACTTTTTACTATTAAGCTTAATATTAATTTTTTATAAGATCTTAGTAATTATCTTTTTTATAAAAATATAATTTATTTATTCCTCTCTTTTACTCTTATTTATTATAACTATTAATAGTAATAATAGTGTTTTAGTAGCTTTATAGCTATATAATATATATTTATTTTTATTATTTTTATTTTTATTATTATTATTAGCACCTGCTTTTTAGTAAGGCTTTAGAGAGACTATTAGATAATAGTTAGATTAAACTTTTGACAGTTTTTTAGATGATATTATACCTTGCAGTATCGGGCATAAGAGCGCAAAGAGTTTAATTACTTTTAGTAATAATTTTTATAATTATATAGAGTCCTATAATAAAGCTAGTCTTATCAAAGTTAAATATATCTTTTAGTAAAATATTATACTTAGATATAGCAGCTCATACGCAGTTAAAATAATCTTAAATTATTTTTAGATCTTCATATTTAGTATATTTATAGTTGTATTTCCTTGTAAATTTAGAATCAATCTCTAGATAGCATTTAATTAGATTAATTACCCAATTCTTACTAACTTATTGATTACTATGTTATAAAAGTATATAATTAGCTATTTCTTATATAAGAGAATGCTAGGGGAGTAATCTACATTAATCTAAATTAAGCACCTATTTAACAAGCGATTTCTCTTTATATTAAGTCAATTTATGGCTATTAGCATATATAAGAGATCTTTATTAAATACTATTAAGTCTATCTTGTAAAGTTATCCAGAAAATCTTATAAATCCTTGCAGCTTAAGCCACATATTAAATTTAGCCATTCTGTAAATTAGAAATTGCTAATAAGATTCGTCCCTCTTGCTCATTTAAATTTTTCTGGTTTTTATTGTGAATTAGTGGCATATTGACGTGTTAAATAATATAAAATTAATAGAGACGTTGCGCAGCTATGGGTCCTCACACAAAATGGAGCTGGCACCGGTCTCAGGCCGGCGGCTTGGCTAGAATATAGCCTTGTCATAGCCTTACATAGATAGATAAATAATTCTTAATAAAATACACTAAAATATGAAATATAGTAGTATATCTTACAGACTAAGCTATTTCTAGCTGGATCTCCACTCGAACACGCATGTTCAAGTGGTGAATATGCGTGTTCAAAATCTACATCTTCTAAACCCTTAGAGGTATAGTGCCAGCTTCAAGGCTTTACTTCCCTAGGTATAGCGGGTATCCATTTTGTGTGAGGACCCGCTTGCGCAACATCTCTAATATCGCGTACGAGCTTACGAAAAACTGACGGTTCGCTTGTGGATTACGTTAGTTAGCTTTGATATCCGCTTAGAAAGCGGGACCCACTCCCATGTAGCATTACCTCTCTCGTGATTGGCCAATGAAGCGCTCTTGCCGGCAGTCATACGATTCTCCGTTCCTTAAATTCTTACGAAGTCCACGATACCTGCACTCAGCTGCAATCAACGGACTGCTAGACAATATACTCATGGCAGCTCTGGGCGTGTCGGCATTTCCTCTCCGAGGGGTTGGCCGCCGTGTTGCCTCTGCAGAGTTGTTCACCTGCCGACATTGTCTACGACAACGCAATCATGCGACGAGACTTTTCAGTAGTCGGACTACACCACGTACCCCATCTCAGAAATCACCTCGAGTCAGCTCCTATCTCGGTACCTTGCGAAAGAATTTCAAGGCCTTCACAAACTCCCGCTCGGCTTCGTTGTCTACCGCCACCGTAGCGCAGCAAGCCCTAGAACAGGGCGCTACAGCTGCAAAATCCCGCCTTCCGGATGTGAGTAGCAAATCTGTCGCATACTGGCTCCTGGGTAGTGCCGCAAGTGTCTTTGGAATTGTCATCTTTGGAGGGTTGACAAGGTTGACAGAGTCTGGGTAAGTCCATAAATATCACACTGCCTGCAGTTCTGTGATCGCTAACTTCTACTAGACTGAGTATCACAGAATGGAGACCCGTGACTGGCTCAATGCCCCCAATGAACAATGAGGATTGGGAGGCGGAGTTTGCGAAATACAAGAATTCCCCGGAATACGCAATCCTCAACCCGAACATGAATCTTTCCGAATTCAAATCGATCTACTACATGGAATGGATCCACCGACTCTGGGGTCGATTCGTAGGATTATCATTTGTTATCCCCGCTGTCTACTTTGTCGCCAGGAGAAAAGTATCAGCACCAATGGCTTGGCGTTTGGCTGGTATTTCGGGTCTGATCGGATTTCAGGGTTTCATTGGTTGGTGGATGGTCAAGTCTGGATTGAAGGATGATCTCTTTGCTCCCGGCAGTCATCCCAGGGTCAGCCAATATCGACTGACTGCTCACTTGGCCGCTGCTTTCACCTGTTACGTAGCCATGCTCTGGAATGGTCTTGCAATTCTACGATCTCACAGACTTCTCGCTGATCCAAAGGCTAGTACGGAATCGCTCAATGCTTTGCGAAATCCCAAACTTGCAGTGTTCCGTCGCTCCGTTGCAGGGTTAACCGCCTTGGTCTTCGTTACAGCAATGTCTGGGGCCCTTGTTGCGGGTCTTGATGCCGGTCTGATTTACAACGAGTTTCCTTACATGGGTAACGGGTTGACGCCCCCAAAGTCCGAATTGTTCGATGAAAGGTACTCGCGCCATGAAGATCGATCTGATCTTTGGTGGAGAAACATGCTCGAGAATCCATCATTGGTCCAACTCGACCATCGTATTCTAGCCATGACCACATTCTCAGCCGTTATGGCGCTATGGGCATACTCAAAATCCCCTGCCATGAAGAATCTATTACCTCGCAACGCTAAAAAGGGTGTTCACGGTGTCGTCGCTTTCACGCTTGTGCAGCTGGGTCTTGGAATTTCGACGCTACTTTATCTTGTTCCCACGCATCTCGCGTCGACTCACCAGGCTGGAAGTTTGTTCCTGTTGACTTGGGTTCTTGTTCTGGGTAGTAGAATCTGGCATCCTTCGAGAACGGCCAGGTTGTTGCAGATGGCTGCAAAGGCCAGAGGTCAACCGGTGGCCGTATCTACTGCGAATGCGGTGAATGCGTTGAAGAAGTAGATGATCATTTCGCCCCACGGGATCGATTTGTCAAGACCTCTCCTCTGGATCGCACTATTATTTTGGATGCCTTCATATACACATGTACCATACTCCTCTCATGTACATTAGCTCTCTTCAGCCTCTAATCAGAGCATATTCCTTGAATAATCACACACAGTTGATTCTACGTCCTACCGACTGATTGATCGGTTCCTACCTGGGTATTATGAATCGTTTATCCTTAGCTGACCAACATTAAAAACGATGAACAGTATTTATCCGTTCAGAACAAGGATACATTTCGTCCATAAGCTGTCATAACGAAAATCTCAAACACCCTATGCTAGTGAAAAAAGAAAAAAGAAAAAAAAGAAACCATGTATCTTCCGATTTTTCATTATATCTTTCTCTGTATGAACAGTCTACTTCTGTTTTATGTATTTATTTGTGAGGAATACCCTCCTCTGGCTGAGGAATTACGCCAACAAGCTCAGCAGCCGTAGGCTTCTTCTCTGCCGAAGTATCATCCTTCATAAAGGGGAAAGTAAGAACCTCCTTGATACTATAGTTGTCCGACAAGAACATGACGAGACGATCGATACCCATTCCCCAGCCACCGGTAGGCGGCAAACCGTATTCAAGACTGGTACAGAAGTTCTCATCGATGAGCTGAGCTTCATCGTCACCCTGGGATTTCTGGCGGGCTTGTTCTTCGAAACGCAGACGTTGGTCGAAGGGGTCGTTCAACTCGGTGTAGGCGTTGACAATCTCCTTCTTGCAGACGAAGGCTTCAAAGCGCTCGCAGAGACCAACGTTGGTGCGGTGGTATTTGGCAAGAGGAGACATCATTTGTGGGTGACCAGTGATGAAGGTCGGGTTGACGCAGGTTTCTTCGATGAATTCGCCGACGAGTTTGTCGAGCATACGAGCGTTGGTCATGGGGGGACTGCATTCAACACCGGTCTTTTCGAGGACCCTCTTCAAGAATGCGTTGGTCTCATCGGTGTGCAATTGGTCGCCAGGAGGGAACTTCTCGCCTGTCGCTTCTTCAAGGGCGGGAATCATCTCTACACGCCTCCAGGGAGCCTTCCAGTTGACGTTGTAGACTTCACCGGACTGTGTGTGGAAAGTTGTCTCATAACCTCCAGTGACATGCTTGACCAGCCCCGAAACAAGCTCTTCGGTAAGGTTCATGACGTCGTAAACATCAGCATATGCCCAATAGAATTCACAGGTGGTGAACTCAGGGTTGTGAGTAAGATCGATACCCTCGTTACGGAATTGACGGCCAAGCTCGTAGACACGCTCCAAACCACCGACGATCAGCATCTTCAAGTACAATTCGGGAGCAACACGCATGAAAAGATCCAAGTTGAGATCATTGTGATGGGTGATGAACGGCTTGGCTGTTGCACCACCGGCGATGGCGTTCATCATGGGTGTCTCAACCTCAGTGAAGTCACGAGAATCAAAGAAGTTGCGGACATATCTGACAATCTTGGCACGTGTAGTGAAGACCTTACGCGACGATTCGTTCATGATCAAATCAAGGTAACGTTGACGGAAACGTGTCTCCGAGTCTTGAAGACCACGAGGCAGAGCATGGAGACAAGGAGCGAGAAGTTTGACCTGTGTGGCGAAGATGGACAATTCACCCTCATCACGGGTCTTGGGGTTACTGCGGCCTGGGAATCCAGTGATACCAATGATATCTCCTCGTCGCAATTGCTCATGTTGTTCAGCAAACGGAACGTCACCCGAGGCATACTGAGCCTGACACAGGACCTGGAGCTTGATACCTTCGGCGCGAAGATCGTAGAAGAACAATTTGGTGCCTGCTGAACGCTTGTTTTCGATACGTCCCGCGACCTGCACGGTGGTATCCTGCTTCAACTCTCCCTTTCCTAGCGACGCATACTCCGTTAAGAAATTGCGTGCATCGATGGTAACTTGGAATTTGTGTGGATAAGGGTCGGGGTTCTTAGTTTCGCGTAGCTTGTTGATCTTTGTACTGCGGATTTCGAAGTATTGCTATAAAGGCAATTCATGTTAGATCGTTGATTCGAACGGAGAGAGATATCAAAGGAACACATGCATTGGGAGTAAGATTTAACTCTTCGTCTTCGGCAGACTTCTGCTTCTCTTGCTTGGGCTTGGCTGGAGCAGCAGCCTCCTTCTCCTTCTTCTTTGCTTCCTTTTCTCTGTTCTTCTGGCGCCTCTTGAGCTCAGACTTCGACACCTTCTCGCCAGTGACCTCGTCCAAGATCAAATTGGCGACGCCAGCCTCGGCTTCCTGAACACCCGAGTCGGCCATGGCGGAAATTTGTGCGAGGGAATTATATATCTGACGTTTGTTACTGAGGGCAAGATTCCCACGAAAGCACTGCCAATTCTTCCTGTGAGGATTGCAAACGAATTATTTCGTTGTCAGAAGAGGTTGAAGGAGAAAAAAAGTGAAAGATGTGCGGGGGCGGGAATGACTCAAGTCGCCGAAGATTGGAAGAACGAATGACATTCGTTCTTTAATAGATCGCAACAGCAGATTCCCAGCGATTTCAAAGACATGGAATTATTTACAGACTTAAGGATATATAATTTTATCATAAGGTACAACAGCTAGCAGTAATATATTGCAGTTTCACATCGCATGCTACTAACACTCTACGTCATGAAGGATATTTACCCCTCCATTGGACATTGTAGGGTTTAGGGTTTAGGGCATCGATGAGGGGCATCAAAAGAGGCTGTCGACAAACTGAACAACTTTTATCCTCGTGATTTCATTTCCTAGTGACTCGACTATTCAATTTTCTTTCCAAAGTATTCTCAAAACACATTGACATTTTCCAATTGACCCTGCATGTATGATGTGACAGCGACCAGGCTTAGATTCGCCTTCACGTCTTTCTTCCCACTGTAGTTGACCCAAACACAACCCGGGCGATCAAGAATAAAATGTACTACTGGTGACTAAATTAGTCGACCTTTACATGAGAATAGCCAGAGAGGAAAGGGACAAGAAGCGGACAACATGCGCCTGCTCTTATCAAATCATCCTGTTAAAAATCCTTCATCTGGTCATCATCTTCCGCTGATTTGATGTAAGTGTTATGATCGTGGTTCATCTCAACATACTCATCATCACTTGAATGCGTATGCTGCATAGCTGAGGCCAACCATTGGATAGCAAGTTCCAATTTCTCATGTTCCTTGAGGAGGAAATTTCGACGTTCAATTTTTTCAGGATCATCAGCCAGTAGACGCACACAACGTGTTGACGCTAGAACAAGTAATGCGCGTTAGCAGCTGTTTTCTGATTCAACAGAAAGATCAAGACCTACCGTCTGCTTCCAATAATCCCAGCTTCGTCTCGATTTCCTGGAATAGGTTCCGCTTACACTCCGAGAACAATTTGAAGTTCATGACCATGCGGACATAATCCACAAATCGACAAGATGCCGCTTTGTACTGGGCATGAGCAGCCTATGAAAAGTATCAGTCATATGAACGAAACGTTTCTTGGTGGACTGTGGGACGTACCGCCATGATGCGTAACTCATTCAAGAACGGGTCAGACCCAAGGTCGGTATTTTCGATTATTTTCTCGGCTTTTGCACGGTCTGGAGGAAGATGCATTCCAAGGCTCCGATAATGAGCTACCACTCTTGTCTCTCTACGACGCTTCTTGAGATCAAGAAAATAGTCCTCGCCCCATTTCTGAAGAAATTCACGATCAGTCACGGTGCATTGAGCTGACTCGAGAAGGTAGAATAGGTCAGTGTGCTTCTCAACAGTCTCCTTTAGTTGAAGAAGGAACTGGCGTGTGATTGCGCAGATTTGACGGTACAATTCAGTCTCCTGATAAGCAGCCAACACAAATTTGATCTGGGTCATGATTGCTTTCTTGACCTGTTTATATGTGGCATCGACAAAAATCTTCATTGGAATCACCCAGTGGTTGACACTTTGCCTGTGCACCATGTCAATTGCTTTTGGATGTATTTGATTGATAGGCCCATTAGAACATTCTTCATTGATGCCACGAATTTCATCGAGTTCAAATACTTTGGCCGGCACTGCATTTCTAATGTGTCAGTTGTCCCTGTATGTATTTATTGAGGGGCATATCATACCATTCAGATGTTGAAAGTGCTCCGTATAATCACCAGCACGAGTCTTTGTCAACGCAGGATTAGCGGGAATGTTCTCCTGTGGAGATTGCTTCCTCTTTGGAGTCTGTTTCACCTCTGTTGTTTCCGTTATTTCACAGTCAGACTCGTCGTCGATTTTCACCTCATCCTGATCGGTCGACAAGCGCAGCTCAGGCTTTGTGCGCTCGATAGCCGATAAGAAGTCATGAGCAATCCTATTCGAAATCTTCAGCATTGGCATGTCAGTGGTTCCGCCTTCCAAACAAGCTGTGATAGCGGTCTTCAATTCTTGCAACTTCGTACACAAGATATAGAAGGTATTCTGATTGACTGGTTCGGGAAGTTCGCGAAGCTCCTCGTGGATTCTTTCAGCTTTTTCACGAATTTTCTTTTGGACATCAGGAAGACAATCCTTGATTTGCTCGATCAGTAACCGCGAAAGGGCATTTTGAAGATTGCGAGTACCGAATCTAGGCTCAAAGGCAGCCAGCTCTGTAGTCCATGGTTCAATCGAGAAAAACTGTTCTTCCTCCATACGAGCCTGACGGTGCTCGACAGCCGGATTTGGATTGTTGCGAACAACGTAATAACCGTGACCAAGCTGAAATTTATGACCATTCAAAAGGTCAGCCCATTGATTAATCTCCTCTACTCTGTCAGGCTTTGTCAAAACGCCCAAGGTGCGATCCGTCGCTTTGATCTCTCGTACAATGCGTGCTGCGCTAGAGTTTGTAGCATCGTCCGTCATCGGCAATGTAAGAAGAATGATGCAGTTCTCTTGAGCCACATAGTGCTTGACGAGGTTCTCAACGAGGGTGACGAGGTAGGCCTCTTCATCGACCTCAGCTTGACTTATCACACCCGGTAGGTCATAAAAAGCCAGGTTGGGAAACCCCGGAGCTGATATATCGAGGCGAACGACATTTGGAGAGAATTTGACATTAGTCGAGACTTCGTTGATGTTCAATGGTGAAGTGGGCAGAAATTCAGCAGGATCTCTATGAGGATTCAGGATGGCCAACTGTGCCCGTTTGATAGCGTCCTGAACCTGATCCTTGGAATTGAGCGTCATGAAGTGGACATCTTGAGGTTCGTTAGTCTCGTGCCAGGGGCCTAACTTGTTTTGTTTGGTGATTTTCCGCAAGCCCCCTTTGGTGGAGTAAGCGTAGAAATAACTCAGTGACACCTCGCATTTCCAGGGCTGGTCGGTTTCAGAGAGGTTTATCTCCATAGGACAGCGAGTACAAGTCCCTGCACTACGAGGAACCTTAATCTCAGACATTCCCTCGATGAGAGATGACTTTCCAGTCGACTGATCCCCGACGACGCAGATTTTTGGGAGAGCAATTTTGTTATCTTCGATTCCGAGATGGCGCAGATCCTGAATCTTTTTCACCAGAGCTCGCATGTCTTTTGTCATGACATCGATTGTTTCAGTTCCAGGCACTGGATCAGGGTTCGTAGTTGCTGGTGATCCATGGCGGAGGGGTAGGCTAAGCTCAGAGTCTGCTGCACCCTGAAGAAGAGCTTGTACACGTTAGTTGAAATTACTGAAATTCAGAATGAGAAAAGTAATGTACCTGCACTCTCCCACGTGGTGGACTGCCTTGAGCCAAAGCCATTTGTCGTCTGGATGGTGTTCATTAGATCGTTGTTTCCATTGCTATCGAGAACAACCCAAGGGTGCGTCCTAGAAGTCATTTTGAGAAATCCTTGTCAAGCTCAGTGGCTAGTCAGAGGGTAAGCCCTCCTCGAGCTGATTCGTGGATGAAATAGTGATGCTATCCAAGGTTGCTTGTTGAAAGATGAAGATGGGAAGATGACAAAAAAGTGAAAGGAAAGGAGAGGGGGAGGGAGATGCCGGGTTTTGATAGGAGGTCTTGAGAGCTGACGGCAAGTAGCGAAAATCTCGTCAAACGAGACAGGTGCCCGATTAGGAAGGATGTTGCTCTTTGGGCCGGAGGCAACAAAGGAGGCTCTGAGGGCAACGACATCTTGGACAAACTACTGACACCTCTAGAGCATGGCTTAGGCAACTAAAGCATTTCGGTAGAACATTTCATATTTCATATTTTTCTCCTTCCCCATGGCGAGAATTGAGCGTCTGATGGGAGTCCTTGGATATCGTTCGCATATTTAAACAAACTCAGGAAGCCAGTCGAAAAGCACATATTGTCGAAACTTATATAATATCTAAATCAAAGCGTAGATACAATCCCTCGCAATCTTCGTCGATATCACATTCAGGAGTACGCTGAAGTATCGCTTGATTTGATTGGCCAGCATCGTAAGTAGCAAGTTGCTGGCAGGGAGTGGGACAAATGCCTGAGGCCACGAAAACAAAGTGACGCAGCTTCAACTGACCGCTTCAAGCGGCAAGCTGGAGGAGCAGCTCCTCACTCAATTCGACTTGCGACGGTCTTTTCCCCATACACTTGTGCTAGCTGCAGGGTTCCTTCTAATTTTATCCTTCTACTGCGACCCAGCGTTCTTGTCATTTTTCTTCAAAAAAAGGTTCGAGGTTCTCCTTCAGGATCTAGCCACCAATGCTTCAGGTCCCGCTTCGGGAACAGCCCAACAACAACAATATGGCTTCCACAAAGGCCGTGATCCTGGTGAGTGAACAGCTTATACTCAGTCGCTCCCACATAGATACTAATACTGTGAATACGTAGGTTGGTGGCCCTTCTCGAGGCACTCGTTTTAGACCACTGTCCTTGGATGTGCCCAAGGTTCGTTACTCCCCCCTAGCCAAATACCTTACTTACATCGTTTTCTCTGTCGCCAATTTCTGCCTCCTAATAACCCGGAACAGCCCCTATTCGAAGTCGCCGGTCATCCGATCATTTCGCACTCCCTCAAAGCCGTCGCCAAAGTTCCCGGTCTCCGCGAGGTCATTCTGGTCGGATATTACGACGAAACCGTCTTCCGGGACTTTATCAAGGATGCCAGTAAAGAGTTTCCACACTTGCGCATTCAATATCTGCGGGAATATCAGGCGTTGGGTACCGCTGGCGGCCTCTACCATTTCCGCGATGCCATTCTGAAGAACAAACCGGAGCGATTTTTCGTCCTGAACTCTGACGTTTGCTGCTCCTTCCCATTGGAAGAGATGTTGAAGCTTTTTGAAGAAAAGGACGCCGAGGCTGTGATTCTGGGAACACGAGTCAGCAACGACGCTGCCACGAACTTTGGTTGCATTGTGTCGGATGCGCATACGAAACGTGTTTTGCATTACGTCGAGAAACCAGAATCTCACATTTCCAATCTCATCAATTGTGGTGTATACTTGTTCGCTACTGAATGCATTTTCCCCTCGATCCGCAGCGTTATCAAACGCCGTGCTACCCGCCCGCGACTCTTGTCTTACCCGTCGTCAGATAATCTCGACTCTTCGTTCATTGCCGAGGACGACGATGCCGAGAAACCAGAAGTCCTTCGCTTAGAGCAGGATATTCTTTCTGATCTGGCCGACAGCAATCGCTTCTTTGTCCACGAAACTAAGGACTTTTGGCGCCAGATCAAAACTGCGGGATCTGCAGTGCCGGCCAACGCATTGTACCTACAAAAAGCCTTCCAGGCTCAATCTGAAGAACTCACCCCTCCTTCCGCTTTCATTGTCCCGCCGGTCTATATCCACCCTACCGCTCAAGTTGATCCCACCGCGAAGCTGGGTCCAAATGTATCCGTCGGGCCAAGAGCCGTGATTGGTGCTGGGGCTCGTGTTAAGGAATCAATCATTTTGGAAGATGCTGAAATCAAGCATGACGCTTGCGTTCTGTACTCCATCATCGGCTGGGGTAGTCGTGTAGGTGCCTGGGCTCGTGTGGAAGGCACACCGACACCGGCAGGTAGCCATTCGACGAGCATTATCAAGAATGGAGTCAAGGTGCAAAGTATTACTATACTGGGTAAGGAGTGCGGTGTGGGTGATGAAGTACGAGTACAGAATTGTGTCTGTCTGCCGTATAAAGAGTTGAAACGCGTACGTTGTCCATCCCGTGTGATTGAATTTGCATACTAACGTGGTTTCTTCAGGATGTCACGAACGAGGTTATCATGTAAAACCGTCTCGTCCACTGCTCTTATGGAAATCTTTAACTCAAGCGATTGTTTGCTTAAAAGTAGTACCTAGTTACATCTAATAATTTCCATCATTTTTATGGATCTGTTCAAATGTCCAATGTCGACTTATTAATTCCCGCTATTTGAATAATAAACCGAAACCAACTTTAAATGCGAAAGAACGCCAATCATAATGTAACGAAACCCAACAAATTCTAAATAACTGCATTGAAATGGAAATTATTACCTATAGCCATACCCACTCTCCTCATACGCTGTCCGATGAGGTCTAAACGGCTCATATCCAGTCTGCTGCTCATCGAACCGAGTGTGTAGCGGCGAGTAAGGGGTTTGTCTCGTCGTGGCTGCCGACGCCCACCTCATACCATTCGCAGGAGGAACATCCGGTATACCGCCATAATATTCCGCATCATGAGCCTGAGGCTGGAACTGCTGTCTCTGCTGCTGTTGCTGTTGTTGTGATGCCATGGTATCATCATGTCGAACCGTTCCAAGCGCATTGAAAACATCCGCACGCGTATTATTAGCATCGACACGGCTCTCGTCGTGCGCAACAACTGTAGCCGCAAGAGGGATAGCGCTCTCATTCCTCGCATGCAACTTATAATCCTGCCCGTAATTATGATTCATCGAATCGTATTCCGCCAGAACCATTAAGTTCCTCTGATCCTTCCTCGCGACGGCATCGATGGCGGCATGGATAAATGTAAAGGCCAGTGCAACAACCACAAATGAGAAAAGGGTCTTGTACAATCGACAAACCATTACACCGGTTGATGTGCCCCATGAGTCGACGTTGCAGGTTGTGTGTAATGTGCCGCGCATGCTGTACCCCAGAAAGCCGAGGGAAAGCGCCCAGAGTATGAATAGAATCACGTTTATGGCTAGGGAGAATGTGGGTCGGAGACTGTTGCGGACGTAGAGGATGGTAGTGAGGAGGAGGTTGATGAGGGTGAGGAGGCTGGTTATTAGGATCTGTATGAGGGAGTCAGTATCGACTTTCAATGGAAATAAGATGCGTTTCTTGGGGGTCATGGGGCAGTCTTACCATTAAGAATGCATATGGAACCTTGAATCCATCCGAATGAAGATGCAGGATGAAATAGATCATGATACCGGTCACGATCAGGGTTGAGAGCCAGATAAATGCTCTGGTGATATGGAACGAGCCCGGTGAGTAGGGCGAGGGTAGATTTCGGCTTCTCATTTTGACTGTATTATGTGTTGAGAGCTGGTTGCTGATAATTGTTCAATTGTCGATTAATCGGTTGGTGTTGATCTTCTATGTTTTCCCGGGCGTCGTCATGTGAAGTGATGCCCTAGCAACAACCACTTCAGATTCAACTCTTGTATGAATCAATATTTATTGACCATAGTTGAACATGATGAAGAAACGAGAAAAAGGATGATATATCCCTTCTATGGAAGAATTCAAGAATGTCTGATCTGAAACACAAGCGATACATCCCCACAGTCAAGCAGTGGCCCACATCAACTGCGGCTGTGCCCACTGCCCAGGGGACTCTGGGCCTGGCACAGCCGCGTACGTATACGAGAGATAGGTCCTGAATTAGAACGATTCAACTGTTTGGCTGCTGGCGAGAGTTCCGAAGATTTCTTCCATCTATATTGGTGTTGACACTGCATCTGCCATCTTGAATTAGTAGAGAGCAGCCTAAGGTATCCACCAGACCTAAGGCTCCAGGCCCCACTGTTCCGGTTTCCGAGCCATCAGATTCCCAACACCAACAGATACAATCACCACTTTGAAATTAGAGCAGCATGGCTTTTCAATCTACATCAGTACTCCAATCAGCCTGTTCGGGGAACAACTACCCATAATCCTGGATCACATATTTGCTGAATCCAGAATAGAATCAAAGTATGGCTGTCTTAGCACATCGCATTATCCCGTGTCAATATTCGGCATTATGTTTATCCTGCGGCCGCATTAGTCAGAATGATTTCTAATGTGCGGGTTTGTCAGCAAGGTCATGACGTGCTGGCACCACGGACCTTTATCTACTCGATCTGTCTCGCTCAACCTCTTACCATCACAGCCCAAATATCAACGCATCCTCAAACTTGCGAATTCTGGTCGTACTATGCTGCAATGCCCGCCATTATAGAATCGAGCACTCTTCCCTTCAACGAAGGCGAGATATCTCTCCAGAACAAACTCCATGTGCCGCCCAGAGATAACCCCACTAGTACATTCCTGTCTCAATACGGGCAATTCATGATATCGCGTGCCCCGTTGATAGGTCTAGGAGCATTAGATGCCGACGGTAGACCGTGGCCAACAGTATGGGGCGGCGAGACGGGCTTTTCATCTGTGATTGACACTGATATTGTGGGCATGAGAGCTTTGGTTGATAGAACTCATGACCCAGTCGTCCAAAGTTTGTTTGGGAGTTCAGAGCGGGCTGGCGACTCGACTATTAGAGTAAATGGTCAAGGTAAGATGATATCCGGCGTTACTATTGATTTGGAGAATAGGCAAAGGGTCAAATTATATGGGAAAGTCATTATGGGCACGTTGGAGGATCCAGAAGACGGAGGTGAAGGCAAATCGGAACTTGTAGGGAAACGCGGTCATGCTCAATTAGTTGTCAAGATTGAGGAAAGTCTAGGTATGTTAAATTCGGTTTTGCACAAATTGGAATCATATTTTGACGATGATTATAGGAAACTGTCCCAAATATCTCCACAAGAAGCATATCATCCCCGCCCTACCTCAACCAAGACTCATCTCAGCCTCCCGTCACCTCCCCCCTCAAGCAATAGAACTCATCAACAAGGCAGATTGCTTCTTCATATCCTCATACCACCAAAACACAGACATGGACACGAATTACCGCGGTGGACCCTCAGGATTTGTCCGAATAGTCTCGAACCAACCCGAAGGAGCCGTTCTCGTATATCCAGAATACTCCGGAAACCGTCTCTATCAGTCACTAGGGAATTTGATGATGAACCATCGAGCGGGTCTTGTATTTCCAGATTTTGAGACTGGTGACGCGGTTTATATGACCGTTGCGACTGAGATTCTTATCGACGACGAAGCAGATGCAATCCTACCAAGATCTAACCTTGCAGTGAAAATGACTGTTGTAGAGGCACGATATGTTGAGGAAGCATTAGGGTTTAGAGGAATCCCAGTCGATAAGTCGCCGTATACACCTCCCGTTCGATATTTGCGATCAGAAAAGGAGCATACGCTCTCGACTACAACAGCAAATGAAGGACAGACTTCAGCTCATCTCGTATCGAGGAAGATCTTGAGTCCGTCAATCGCTAGATTTAGGTTCAAACTTTCCAGGGCTGCCGGAAAGGTGCCTACATATACACCAGGCCAATATGCCGTCTTCTTCAAAGACGAACTGGACATGGGCTACAGTCATATGCGTGATGACGATCCCTCGAGTCTTAACGATGACTACATGCGAACATTTACTGTATCCTCTTTTCCAGGAACAAAAAACCTCCCAGAGGATGAGTTTGAGATCACAGTGCGAAAGAATCGCAACGTGACTACTTATCTTTTTCAATGGAACCCTCGCACCCAACTCGAGGTACCGATGCTAGGGTTTGGGGGAAGTTTCAAGATTGACACTTTACATACAGGCAAGGATGAGGTTGTTCCTTTTATAGCTGGGGGTATAGGTATCACGCCTTTACTGGGGCAATTGCCAGGTCTTGATATATCTCGTCTTCGGTTGTTATGGTCGATATCCGCGAGCGATATTGGCCTTGTCAGGGATGTATTTCAACAATTTCCAGAGTTGCCGGGATCATCGACGTTGTTCGTTACTCAGGCAGACAAGGTTAACGACGAGACAGTCCTCGGGGGCTTGGAAGACATTGAAGCTGCTGGAGCGACGGTTGAACGTCGTCGGATGAATGCGACGGATTTGAAGAGTATTCCAGCGAACACGTTTTACCTGTGTTCAGGCCGTGCTCTGCAGACGTTGGTGCTGGAGGGTTTGAAAGGGAAGAATGTTGTTTATGAAGATTTCACGTACTAGATACGAAGAGATAGTATAAATAATGAGCAGATTGACTTGACTGATGTCTTCGTTGGATGTGCCGTATATGGGGAAGTGGGGTCTCGGAGCTATGATAATTTCGGCCGTTAAGCTCGCATGAGATGTCTGCCTACAACAACTTTCATCTCTGACCACCTCACCTTAAATTTTTCGGCGCTTTATTTTTTTATTACTGACCGAAACAAGCGGAGATATACTGGCATTTCGACACGGCCGAGGTCACGACCTAAAGCTGCCTCCCTTCAACAGCTCGTTTTCTCGTCTCCGAATCACCCCGCATCATTGCCATCCTACAGATCGATTACAACAATGGCTTCATACGAGAGTATTTCACTCCAAGTCTTCCTATAAAATCTACAAAACAGTCCAAATGACACCTTGAAAAATACAGTCGAACACAACACGGAAGACCTCAGTACACCACCAACCCAATCCCGTCCCCGCCGTCCAGATCTATCCACCTTCTTCGCAACTCTATCCGAAATCACACCCAATCCCTCCGAAACCCGGACGCGAGAACACGCCGTCCCTGTACCCGGTGATGTCAGCGCAGCATTCCGGTCACTCGCCGAAGCTTTTGACTATATAAGACGGGAGCATGAGCTAGGCGATGCCGGCGGCGCAGGAGCTGGCGGCGGTGATCAGCATGATCCCGCTTTGATTGATCAGATGATTGAGACGTTGTTACAAGGTGCTGATATGCCACCGAGGGAGGTTGAGGGTGTCAGTGAGGAGTTTTGCGATAGTATGATACCACCCCTTCTCCCAGCTCAATCCTTTGCATAAACTAATGTCTGAAATGTTGAATGTGTCAAAGCCCTGGATCGCATCCCCCGCTCATCCCTCAAACCATCTCAGTCATGTCCCATATGCAGCAATCCATTCTTGGATGATCCCTACCCACTTGTCGTCCGTCTACCCTGTCATCCTACCCATCTCTTCGATCTTGAATGTGTGCGACCCTGGCTTCGGCTGAGGGGGACATGTCCACTTGATCGCACCGATTTTGGGAAGAAGCAGCGCGAGAAAGACGCCGAGCGAAGGAAACAGGCGGAGAAACGGAGGGCGGCATTGGCTTCGCCGGAGGCGAATGATGATGAGGACGAGGAGTGGGATGGCATGTATGCTTAATCAAAATGAAGTTGAATATAAATCTATTTTAAGGACAGTTCATCTGTGCTTTCTTTATAAATAACCCCGAATATGCAATAAGGCTTTTGTAGCTATGTACATCTATGAATAAGGTTCCTTCGTACAATCGTGACTGTCATGCAACTCATAAGAGTAAACCCCTCTACTCATCCAAGACCTCTTCAACCACATTCGAAGGCGTCGAAGAAGAAGGCACCGCTTTCTGAATAGTCAACTTACCCACACTATCAACAATCGCCTCATGGCCTGTTTTCGCCAACACACCGCTATCATCCCGAACAACTTCTCTCGCCTCTAGCTCCTCGACGATTTTCTGGTTCTCCTTGTTATTCTCAAGCAAAAACTTCAGACACATAACTGCATGTTCTTTCATGTATGGGTTATGCGCATCAAAGCTGGTGCAGGACAAGATAGCTTCGACACCGCCGTGTTTGCGAATTTGGTCCTGGACTTCGGGACATCGCCATACGAGTGATGACAGGACTAGGACGATGAGTTTCTTGAGATTACGCCACTCGAATTCGCATGGGTCTTCTGTGATGGGTGGTGATTCCGCTCGAGAGCCGGCTTCATCGATATTCTCGTCTACGGGATCGACGTCTGTTGGGTCGTAGGGACGCTCCACGGCAACCGGTGGTGCGGGTTGTTGTTGATTGCTAGTAGATAAATCGTTCTGGTTGTTGGTCGTGACAGTTGTCGCGTCTGTTGATCCCGTTGGATTTGTAACCATAGCACTGAGTGGGCCCTTGGGGATGTTTGCGTCCAACTCCTTGATCAATGTGACGAGATCGTAGACAATCTCCCACTTGACAATCAGGTTCTTCCAATCATTGTTCTCTGTGAGGACGGCAAAAAACTCGAGGAACTGATATACTCCTTCATAAACCCTCTCCATATCCCATAGATTCAAAGGGAAATCCTCGGGTAGTGCTCTGTTGGCGCGAATTTGACCTTGCAGGTAAATGAGACCGCATGTCTCTGGTATAATCGTGCCACGGAATATGGAAAAGATATATCGTACTGTCAGCACGTCTACTCGCGACAGTGGCGGTGGCTGTTTGTTTTCGGTAGACTGGCCGTCACTGGAGGAGGCTGGCGAGTATTTATTGCGGAAGATGTGTGTAAGGATCTTGATCACAACGGCCTGTGCTGGCGAAATGATATCCTTTTGCTGGCCAAAGTCCGCGTATGCATGAGACATCAATCCATTCTTCAGGATGGCCTCCATGATCTGCACCATGAATTGAAAGTACACTTCGTCATCTGGCAAGTCCCAGGCGGCAATGAAAATTAGCAGTTCTCGGAGCAAGTTGCGTCCGGTATCCTGCGTTAGCAATATATGACATCGAATCGCTTGCATGTTGCTGATCACTTCACGCTCTGCGCTTTTCGTCGCCGCGGCATCAATAATTCCAGCCTTGATGATCATCGGAAGAGCTTCTATCTCTGCAGGGCCCAGCACCAGCGGAATGTCTGTCAGTAATCCCCGCTGTTGATCACCGGGTCTTCCACGATAGTCGTCGTCATCGTCATCCTCCTCTTCATCCTCGTCAAGGCTACCTTCAGCACCGTCATCAAGGCTATGGCCGTCATCTTCGGCATACCCGTCATCATGATCATAGTGCTCGTCGCCCTCTCCTAAGACTTGGGAAGCCTCCTGTGCGCGTACCATCAGTTCCTCCTTTGCTATTTGCAACGCGTCGGCGCCGGATTGGTAGGAACGCGGTATGCTGGTCTCTTCCTCACTTAGAGGTCCATCTGCTGTAATTGCTTTGAATCTTTCGAAATCGGGGAAATCCGCCCAACATACTCGTGAATACCCTGTTGTAGCACTTCTATCGATACATAATATAGGCTGGCGTCTTGTCTCATCGTCCGACTCTGCAGAATCCTGCGTTCGTCCTCTCAGATTCCTCATTTCCTCCGCCTTGTTGCTAAGAACTGAAGTGAGAGCAGTCCGTATCTCTTTGGCCTGTTCGGGATCTCTACCCATCTCTTGTATCTCTTTCAAGTCCCGACCGAGTAGCTTCTCCATACTATCTTTGATTTGCGTAAATAGCAGCATGGCCGCCTCTTCCTTCATATTAGTTGGTTTCTTAGGGAAAGTTGTCATAGTCTCAAGCAGCAGATCTTCCGCAGTCTGTTCGCTTCTCAAAGATCCGATAAGCCGCTCGCCAGTTCGCACAACAGGTGCAACTCCCTGTGGCGCAGGGCTAGCTGGATCCAACGGTTCCCCCGGCATTATAACTTTATAATCACCATTCGAGTGATATCCGAACAGATCCAACCAAAGCACAAGTTTGCGCTGCTCATTTTGCATGATGAAATTGTTCAGAAATTGTAGGCAAATAATCAATAAGCTTTTATACAAATTGACTACTTTCTGCCAGCGTTCTTCGTTTCTTGCATTGGATTCTCCATCGAAGCCTCGTGCAGTGACCCTAACGCAGGTGTCGATTAAAGCCAGTATCCGCTGGTCAAACCCCTTTTCTGCTGCTAGGTTTTGCGCTCTGTTGGTAGTTGCAAGGAGATTTCGAGCTATAGTACATAGGTCCCGTAATCGTTCGATATCCTTGACTAGGCTAAAGTAATTGTATGCTATTAGATTTGAAGACGACTGTTCGTAAGTCGACGTCGGCGGACTTTTCCAGGCAAATGACTGTGATTCGAGATGCGGAATGGCTTTGGTAAGGACGTCAGTAAGGCCTTGCCAAACGTCGGGCGAAAGTGCTAAGCTTTGTCTTTAGGACGCAGTTAGCGAAAAGATCCTTGTGGCCGTAGGAATAGGGCAAATATACCTAACGTCCATCTCATTCCGCGTTTTTGAGACAATTTTCTTGCCCGCAGCTAACATTTGTTCTAGTTGTTTGTCGTCGATCATGCCTCGAGTCTCATAGTGGCTCAATGTACCGGCAAGGATAACTTTGAGCAACAGCTCTGCCGGGGAGCATCTTTGCTCGGTTTCCATGGACAACTTCTCTGGCGACATATTTTGAGTACAGAGAAGTCGCAGAAAAGTCGCACGCAAAGAAAATGATATAAAATCGATTGACAAGATGCGGAGAAGTAAATTAACAATCTGCGGCAAGATCTTGGTGGGCAGTGGTGGATTTGACGGTTTTTCCGCTCCGTCTTATCTTATCGCACATACTAATTTTTAAACAGTGCTATGTTTTATCTTGAATCATATTCATTCATGTCTGTTGCTAAATGGTTAAATTCAATGCATCGCGCAAATTATCCCAGAAGCCTAAATCATACAAATTCTCAACAGACTGAAGGTTCCTAACGAGTTTAAACCTCGGGTCAACCGGGGCATGTTCGTCCTCTGCTTGCAGAATCGAGTTTGACTGTAGGGAAACAGAAAAGCCTATCCTCGGAGGTTCTCCATCCGTGAGAATAAGCACCTGGTCAGTCGTTGCTGGCCACTGTGACTTCGGCTCAATCGACTCATCGCGCGGCTTTGGTGTCTTGTAAACTTCGCTTCTCTTGGCCTTGTAAATGAGACCACATGCAATATCCTCTTTCCAATCATCCCATTTAGCTGTCTCGTTGGTTGTAGTCCCTGCCCATACGAGATAGATGTGATAAACCAGAAAGCCGAGTGCCAACGGAGCTGTCATACCCGCCAAAAGGAATACCGCGCCGATTCGGATATCGTCAGCTACGGCCAAAGCCCAGTAGTTGATCCATGACATCCAAGACAGCGACTTGCTCCAGTGCTCGCCTCCAGTTCCGAAAGCTCTTTGCAGATTCTCTTCCAGCAACTTATAACTTAGACACATGCCATAGGTGAGCATTATCGAGAGTGATAAAAGCAACGCCAGAAAGTAGCGGTAATTCTGGCGACCCACGCAATTGGTCAACCAAATACAGTGGTGGTCGTGGCGCGAAACGCAAGCATTGCAAGTGCTGCAGTGCTTGCTACGTGCTGGCTTCAAGAGTCGACACGTTGAGCATTCCCTTCCCGGGTGAAAGAGCACTCTATCGTACGGATATTGGGCCAACTCCGCTTTCACGTTGTCTGGTGTAATGAAACATTTGATTGTGACACACGCATACAGAAAAACGTACGGCAAGGTAACTGCTATTGGAACAAATACTCGATGTAATGTTCCTAGCCGGGGCCATGCTTTTGGCACAAACATCAACTCGGATATTGACAGTAGTCCTACGAAGAATATCTATAGACACGATTAGGAAACAACAACCAACGACTACTTCGTCTGGAAAAATCACTAACCAAGACCAACGGATGGTTCTCATAAGCTATGTACCTGCCAAAGCTTTTACAGCATGGTACTAATCGACCGCCTAACAGAAGTGAATCTAGACGAGCGAGTCCATGTGGAATGTGGATCCATAGAAGGCGATGTAGGAAGCCAATAGGTGTTTTCCTGGCCATGTTCAGCACTTCGCTGAGGCTAATTGAGACCTTCAGCAGGAGATTCTATTCAACTTACCTAAATATAGGCAATCGACCAAAAAGCGCTATAAAAACAAGAGAAGAAAGGGCCAGCACGCTCAGCGCCGCGGTTCGTAAAGTGATTAACACCATATCTGGGGAACTCCAGTCGTCTATACCAGATCAGTCGAAGTGCATTTTGTATATAAACCCAGAATACCTGTCGCCTCAATTCTCTCGATGTAAATCTGGAAGTGGAAAGATGTGTTAGGCGTCCAAATAATGAATGTTTCACGGAGTCATTTTGTTGACTTCAAGAAGGACGCTAAACCCGTTTCGCTTTGTTGCTGCTCAGTCACGTGACTTATTACTCCTTTATTTGCGAGGACAACGCTGATTGGTTCCTGTCTAAACACCTAGTGTCAATTGAGCTGTCGCATCTTTGAGTATCATGCACATTCCCTGATCCTTAGACTTTCTATCTCAGTCATACAGGATGATGCAAGACCTTTGACTTATAACATATGAAAGTGCACATTGTATGGCAGATGATCTCTGGTCTGGCCCCCATTGGTCAACCCATTACTTCCTTCCTTTCCTGATAGACGCTACCTACCAGTCAGACAGCCCGAGAAGAAAAAATGGCAACTGTAGTCTATACGAAGCCTCCTCCAGACGGCAGTGTTGGAACGCTCTTCGAAGGATTTGCCTTTTGGGTATCGCAGAGTGTTCCTCAGCGAAACAGATTCAAGGAACTTATCCAGGTACGATCCTATCATCTACCAGCATTCAGTTTGTAACCAGGCTTGTTGGTTAACACTTTAATCAGATAAATGGGGGTACAGTTGTTCTCCTGGAAAAAGACGCAGATATCAAGCTTGTTGATCATGTAAAGCGGGATATCCCACTCAACTCGTAGGTTTTGTTTTCGACATCTATTCAATGCCGTCAAGTCAAAACTCTTGTCTAAGATTCGTTTCAAGGCACTCATACACTTTTATTGAAAAATCTATCAGGAATGGACGATTAGAAGATCCAGAGGATCACAGAGTCGGCCAAAGGAATCGTCCAGTTGGAGCAGTCGGAATACCTGCTCGAAGTTCTAGGATACCCTTTTCTCTCCAGGATGATCAATTTCTCTGGGATTGGGTGCAACCATATGAGAAGCGTGGGGAGCAGACGGCAGGCAATATCATTTATCAGCGACTTGCTGAGCAGGTAACTGAAATGCTTGGGCAAATGAAGAGTGCCATAAAACAACTGAGCTAATGACAATTTAGAATCCCAGACACACATATCAGTCATGGCGGGATCGCTACGTGAAGAAACTTCGAGGGAAAGGGCGTCCAGGTGGTCCAAAACAGGATACTGAATCAGCCCCAGCATCAACTGTGCCTGAGGTAAAAGCTACAGCAACTCGTGTGTCAAAATCAGATTCACGTGCAGGTCATTCCAGCAAAAAACGCGATGGCCTTACTACTCAGACCTCTCAAGATACAACAGCAGCTGTTAAACGCAAACGGCTATCTGACGAAGGCACTTCAACTGTTTCGAACCGCGAAGTCGACCATGCATCTACGAAGAGACGAAGGGCCACAGATTCCATACCCCGGCATGAAGCGCCTTCGTCCAGCGAAGCCGAGATCGATTCGCAACTGGAAACAACAGATGGTTCTCAATCAGCGAAATATGAAACAGCACCTCAATTCCCCATGTCGGAAGAAACCCAAACATCGAGTATATCTCAACTAGATGGAGATACGCTGGTGCCCCTGGTGACCCAAGAAGAAGAAATCAACGACAATGGCAACGCCGAAGCTCTTGAAGCCTGGATACAAAAACGGATAGACGATGGCCAAACCGGCGACCACATCCTTCTCGCTCTAAGTTGTACCTCTATGAATGCCGAGCTCGCAGATCAAGTATTGGACTTGCTGAGCAAGGAAAAGAAAATACCAACGGACATGCCTGGAGTCTGGACGGAAGAAGATGACAAAGCCCTTATGGGCAATGATGGGAGGGCTATGGAACGTGTGATGCAGAAACATGGCTCAGAGGCTTTTAACGAGCGATTTCAGTTCCTTGAACAAAGTGCCATGGCGACAGACCTGGTTGCGCAAGGCGGTAAATGAATCTACCTGTTTGCGCTGGCGGCATCTCAATGGCTCAAAGTATGCTCGGACCAGATTGATTACAACTCAGTGTTAATATATACCAATTATTATTTCAAACAATCAAGCCATTTCAGCTATGAAGCTGGATTCAATGATATACTGTACCAAAGAGTCAATAGAACGGAAAAAAAAAAGGTACTTGATCAAAAACTCCTTAAAATTACAGTAGCCAGCATCAGAAAATTTTCCTTGTACCAAAAAAAGCCGTATGATCTCGAGTCCTACTCCCCCGTAATCTGCATAATCTGCATAGTAGAATATGTAATGTCAAACGCACCAGTAAAAGTCAAAAAGTCAGAACGAACCCATTCGCAACGCTAAATAAATGTAGGTAGCTCCTTTCAGCCCCCATCATATTTCGAGAAAATGGTCGTTGTATTTGTATGCCATGTTGAATATTGGTTCCTTTCCCCTTCTGTCCTGGAAGCTCCCGTCCAAGCATGTAGGAGCCAGGAGATTTCAGTTTTATTCATCAGCGGAAGTGCCTTTGAACACACTGGGCGAACGTTAGTCAGAATTTGTTCATCAAAATACTGCATTTTTTCAACTTACAGATGTGCTTCGTAGAACTTGAGCATCTAACGAGGGGTTCAAGGTTAGCATGCAGGACATAAAGCACGAAAGGAGTCCAGCCTACCATAAGCGGTATCTTTTCATAACATAGACCAATTGACACTTTCGTCGTCTTGCCGTTTGTCCAGTTCAGGTAAGCCACCAGGCCGTGTGTTCCATCGTTCTCGATCGTCTGCACCTTCGTAACGTCCCGCTCCCAGTGGTCTTTATCGCGTACCCAGTCTGGGATGCCTCGAGGAATATCCGCGCCCGAGGTGTCTGCTCCATTTGTCTCTTCCTTTGATAGCTTTTGTTTCTTTGTAGTCGTTCGTTCAGGAGTCGCCTTGGCGCTTGTGGTCATCGATTTTCGCTTTCCTCGTCCAGGCTTTCCTGTTGGTGGTTCTGGTCGACCGCCAATCTTGGCGTAGTATTCTTTTACCGCATCCTCTGCACCTTCCCTGCACAGTCATATCGCATCAGTCATACTGCTGAGTGGATGGGCCAACTGGGTAAACTCGTACAATAATCCCTCTTCCGGCTCCAGTGTCTGATCAGCAGGGTCGTCATATCCTTTCCATTTCACATTCAGCATGAGAACCTAGTCACTCGTGGTCAGTAACCTTGGACTGGGGATTGTGTTGACGCTCAACGAACATTTTTCTGGAACTCATGGCCAACAATTGATTCGACGACGTATCTGCACTGCAATCAGCTAACGCTTCCCATCAATCGCAGACGAAGTAAAGAACTTCAACATACACGTCTTCTCCTTCTTCACTTCCTTCTTCACTTCCCTCTTCGTCTTCCCTAGCGTTGCTAGCGTTCTTGAAGGGAATAGATTCACCAGTCGACTCATTATCAGATGACTCATCGCTTACTAAATTGTATTGAAGTTAGTTATAAAGCTCTAGATGACGACAACGTAAAGCGCGACAGAAAAATGATCCGGCTTACGAGGGGGCATGTTGGACTCTGTTTGCTGAAACAAGTCGGTGACACGACGTAGGAGATCCAATTTGAAAATCAGAGGTGGCTCTCAATAAGCCAAATCCCTAGAGACGATTAAGCTTTTTGCGCGGCTGTAAACGAGGGAAAGGATGCGATGGAGAGCCCAGTTTTTCGTCGAGTTTGCAGCTCTTGTCTCGCGCTGAGTCGCGTCCGCCGTCAAGTTCATTAGCGGCGCCAAGCCTTTTCGGGCAAGCAGCTCCCCAGCTAAACCCGATTGACTTGTGGAAAAAAGGAAACGAAGACTCACTGTTTGGATGAGCAAGCATCAACGAGTCTTTAGCGAGTCTCCGTTTTTGATTGTTTTGAGTTCTCCAATTCGATATCTCACTTCGAGCTTTCTTTTCTATCACTTTCCTTTCTCCGACAGCACTCTGCCCTTTGCAGACCACCGTCAACATGGCTATGCGTATGTCCGCAGTACCCCTCATTATGGAAAATTGATGACTGACTGTCCTTAGAGCTTGACTTGTCGCAGGGTACGTTCTCGCCAATCTAGTTTGACGGTATCATGTTTTCGGATCGTTACTGATTACGCCGACAGCTTCGGTCATAAAGGATGAGCAGGGACGCCCTTTTATCGTCGTGCGAGAGTACGTTTCCCCCGGACAATCGAATTACCAAGCATCTCAGGCCTTATGCTGACGGGTTTCTGTAGTCAAGGAAAGAAGAAGAGACAGCACGGTGTTGAAGCGGTCAAATCACATATCGTTGCGGCAAAGACTGTTGCCAACATCGTCAAGACATCGTTGGTGCGTGCGCTTACAAGATGGGGAAGCACGAGATAGAATCTGACGAGGTACTAGGGTCCACGAGGTCTAGATAAGATTCTCATTTCACCAGACGGTGATATCACAGTCACGAATGATGGAGCTACGATTTTAGGGCAGGTCAGAAATACCTGAAGAGCTGCCACAACAACATTCAAGATCGTGCTGATTACTTCATAGATGGAAATTTCAAACAACGTCGCCAAACTTCTCGTCGAATTATCAAAATCTCAGGATGATGAAATCGGAGATGGAACAACTGGTGTCGTGGTTTTGGCTGCCGCGCTTTTGGAACAAGCATCTGAATTGATTGACAAGGGAATCCACCCCATTCGGATCGCCGATGGTTACGATCAAGCTTGCGAAATCGCTATTGCAGAACTCGACAAGATCAGTGATGAGATTACCTTTTCCGTAGGCAACATAGACAACCTCATGAAGGTCGCCAAGACAAGTCTGGGAAGCAAGATGTATGTTTGCATTCAGACTGCTCCCAGCCTCACTCTACTGACTGTTGAATTACAGTGTTTCAAAGTCTCACGAACAATTCGCCAAAATCGCCGTCGATGCCGTTCTTTCAGTCGCTGATCTCGAGCGCAAAGATGTGGACTTTGAGCTCATCAAGGTTGATGGCAAAGTTGGCGGCTCACTTGAAGATTCCTTACTCGTCAAGGGCGTCATCGTCGACAAGGACTTCTCACACCCCCAGATGCCGTCAGAGGTTCGCGACGCCAAATTAGCTATTCTCACCTGCCCGTTCGAGCCTCCCAAACCCAAGACCAAACACAAGCTTGATATCACGTCGGTGGAAGAATACAAGCGCATGCAGGCATACGAAAAGGACAAATTCGCAGAGATGATCCAGCAACTGAAAGACTCGGGCGCCAATCTCGTGATTTGCCAATGGGGTTTTGACGATGAAGCCAATCACTTGCTTTTACAGAACAAACTCCCTGCTGTTCGATGGGTCGGAGGTCCGGAAATTGAGTTGATCGCTATCGCAACCAATGGGCGCATTGTGCCTCGATTCGAAGACCTTAGTGAAGAGAAGCTTGGAACCGCTGGTTTAGTCAGGGAATTGACTTTTGGTACGACACGAGAGAAGATGCTGGTGATTGAAGAATGTGCGAACAGCCGGGCTGTCACGGTTTTTGTACGGGGTAGTAACAAGATGGTATGTGTCCATTGTATGATGCATTAGTACAGCAATCTAACGGATCGACAGATCATTGATGAAGCTAAACGATCACTACACGATGCGCTCTGCGTTGTGCGCAACTTGGTTAGAGACAACCGTGTTGTGTATGGTGGCGGTGCTGCTGAAATTGCATGCTCAATTGCAGTTGAAGACGCTGCTGTCAAGGTTTGTTTGTCTTCATTGCAAATACGATAGTACCATCCGACTGATGAGTTTACAGAGCCCTGGTATTGAACAATACGCCATGCGAGCATTCGCCGATGCTCTTGACGCCGTTCCATTGACATTAGCCGAAAATTCTGGTTTGAACCCTATTGAGACTCTTGCATCTATCAAATCACGACAGGTCAAGGAGAAGAACAGCCGACTGGGTGTTGACTGCATGTTCACTGGCAACAATGGTTTGTCTAGCCGTTCCTCGTAGGGAGTAACAGTATTCTAACATTGTATAGATATGAGAGAGCACTTTGTCATTGACCCTCTTATTGGAAAACGGCAGCAACTCCTCCTGGCTACACAATTATGCCGAATGGTTTTGAAGGTGAGTTCATTATTAAACCGCATTACATGATGCCACGGATGACTAACGGTAGCAGATCAATAATGTCATCATCTCCGGCGACGACCAGAGCGAATTCTAGATATGTTCCTAATGTACACAAATATAGAGAAAATTTAGCTATGTGGAGAAGACAGTGTTACTTTGGGAAGATGTACCGGCTTTGATCTGGGGTATATTCGAAATGTAGCACTATAACTTAATGAGTAGAGATTGACCCGGCCGTCACGTATTCCGCCCTATTGTTTCAGCCATGGCTTCTTCGCTCCTGGAAAATCCTTGCCAGAACCTCTGGACAAGAACACAGGCTATCATGATCCTCATCCGGTACCGTGGCGCTTTCAAAGCTCAGCACGTCTTCGAAACCCTTGAAGCAATCCTCAAAATATCGCTGTCCTGTCTTTCCAATCATGGCATCGCTTTCTGCAAAATACGCCCGTATTCTTATTTTCTCTGATGTAGTAGTAGGTTCAGGTCCACCTCTGTTTCTCCTTTCTCTTTCCATCTCAGCGAAATTCTTCGCAAACTGGTTATAATCATCGCATATGCCCCAAGGAGCCCCCTTCCTGAGACACTGTAGGGCCTCTTCATTAGCGCCGACGGTATTTTCCTTGAAGAGGAAGAGAGCAAAATTTTTCTCTAATTCGATTTGCACGTCTGTCGTCAGGCCGTATTCCTGTTCAACCAGGAGCCGTCTTTTCCGGCGTGGGACCTCATTGTCACCATTGCTACTGGGCAGTTTGTCTTTAATACTGCTAACAACTGCGCCGCTGAATGATATGGCAGGGCTGGTCATAAAGAATCGAGGAATTTGATTCCAGTAGGAAAAAGCTGTAGTAGGTATGAACCGCGCAAGTTGCCATGCCGTCATGTGTGAGTGGGCAGGGTCAACCCAGGGTGCTATTGCTTATATCAGTTCTGTTGATTCTCGCCATAGTATCTGGATTTCAAACACGCACCTAGAAATGCAACGTAAGGATGTTCGGGATCGAGAATATCACGGCAGGACACCAATGTATTCAATAAGTAGATGGTACCCGCGCTATGCGATATGAGAGAGACATGCTCTATCGACAAATGCTTCAAGAGAAGAGGCACCAGCTCAAGCCAGATCTCAACCCGCGACTTTGTTGGGACAGATGCAGAGCCACCCATTCCAAACCTTTATACCATTAGCTTTGGTTTTTAGGTCTTATCAGCCTTTAAATAGCTGTAGGGTAGGAATTATTACCGATCAACACACACAACTCGCACTCCGAGCTTCTCTGCAATGGCATGTATATAAACACCTATATACCGCGAGCCGAACATGCCGGGCATGAACAAGAAAGTTGGGACATGATTAGTCGTTGTGTCCGGTTGGACTCCGACGTCCGCATAGGTAATTGGCAGTTCATCATGGGTTGCCGTTCGAGGCAGAACAAAGCGTCTGTGGAAGTGTCGTTGAGATATGTATTCTGCGGCGACTGTGCGTGGGTTCTCAATTATGGATGGCATATTTACAGCTGTTCGGGCAGATGGTTCAAATGTTTATGTGAATGCGAGGTTTGGAGATGTATACTTGATGAAGTTGTTGTTGTAGGCAGACAGAATAATTTTACCTCTCGGCTTTTGCTTGGCTGCGCCTGCACTAACCATTATTGACAACTAAGATGTCTATGTGTATATCACTATGAGTTTACAACATAGTATGTTATGGAATATGTGCTTTTGTTGATGTCAGGTCGGATATGCGAGATTATACATGAATACACCAGATAGGGTTGTCCTTTGCAC
The DNA here is from genome assembly GCA_023625975.1 of Talaromyces sp. PYS2103. NCBI lineage: Eukaryota > Fungi > Ascomycota > Eurotiomycetes > Eurotiales > Trichocomaceae > Talaromyces > Talaromyces sp. PYS2103. The sequence goes on from JAMAGB010000047.1 coordinate 29,005, forward strand.
GTGAGGGTGTATTGCCCAAGGTATCTAGGTGGATATCCTGTGTAGATTTGACAATCCTTCAACTTGTAACCAATCATCGATGGTATTTATCTTCATTGAATGTATGAATTTTCTATACCAACAGAGTGCTTTATTTCCACAATGTAGAGTGGCATTTACCTATACACCTCAGTGCCCCTAGCACTTCTACTACGTACCACCACTACCTAGGTATCTAACCCAGTCCCTGATAGTTACAACATCAATTAAATCCATCAGCGCCATCCGCGGCAACGAGTGTAACATCGTGGCAGCCACATGATGCCGAAATCAGACAGAAAAGACGCCGATTGACAGACACCCAGCGCTAGGCGCACTAAGCAGCAATTAGGGCGTGCACATGGCGAAAATTTAATTAATTAAAATCTTACCTACATGTATTGAGGGATTCAGTATTCAATTGATTCGATAATCGTCTTCATCTAATCGTTGGAAAGTTGCATCATTCAGAACACATGATTATCGTGGTAATATATTTGAGCTGAGACCTCCGTTCAAGCGCATAGACGGAAAGCGACATTGGGTTACATTTATGAGTAGCTTTTGCTTCTTTTTGCTGTTGGTACTGTATACCTAGGTTGGTTGTGGTTGTGGTTGTAATGAATGATTCAGTCGTGATACAGAGTATTGGGATCATCTGCAATTGTCACATACGTGGTACGTACTGGTAAGATGCGTAGAAACAAGAATCGTCTGAAGCTATCTTCAGAGTACATATTGAATACCCAGTCAAAAGAAGATAATGTGTGTCGTGGTGGAATAGTTCTAGAACAAATCATATGGATTTAGCTCATAGTAGCCTATAGAGCAGCTTGAATATCATGTTCGTGCCATGTGCTTGACCCATCTCTGATATGTGGTATTGGAGTGAGGCTAGCCCTAAGCATAGTTTTGACATTGCTCGAAACACTCCCTACTCTAGGGTGTAGACGAAGTAAAGCCAAAGACAACGAACGAACACAGAGGTCGATCGTTCAAGACTACCATCACTAAATATTTCCCAGCTACTCCGCAGCGGCGTACTCGCGATTATCGGAGTTTTGTTTGGGGTTTGATCGCGGGATTCAAATGAAGCCCCGACAATGCACAATGCATGACAACAACTCAGTCTCAAATACGTAGAGAAATCACTTGACAGCACAGAAATACGAGTTAAGCTAATCTAGAATTCTAGGAGGAATCTACTATAGAGCGAAGTTTAGCATGGTTCATTATGACGTGGCCACATTCATCCGCCAACTTGACTAGAAGATGTAGCTGTTAGCACTATGTAAGTAGACGGAGAGCGAGAACATGGATTAATCCTTGCCCATTTTGATAGCCAAGTGAAGGGTAGTATATGCATGCTTCCACGGAAAGAGTACAATTTAGTCACCGGAGGTGCCTACGTCATTCCATCAGTGATATAGCTACTCTCTTATGGCATGTTGACGATACATCGGAAATCAAGACAGTCCAGATACAAATCAATACAACGCAATACAACAAGATGACTATCACAGGAAAAAGGGGCTCGTACCATCACATGATCAACAATTCAGTCGGTATCACAATCATCACTTTCACAATCTTCAAACTCGTTCTTTTTCTGTCCAGGTACGTATGTTCATACTCACGTGCTAGCCGAGGCAAAGATTTGTAAATCCAACCACGTTCCAATTTCAATATTTGGAAAGATTAAAACACAGTTCCTGGCTGGTTAGGGTTGTAATCTATTCAGGCATATCACGTTGTACAGCCAAATTGCTAGTCGAACAGAATAGGTGAATCTTGGGCTATGTGTGCTGGGTATAGATAGCGTACTCGATTGGAAGTATATGTTGACATCTATGATCAGTTCGGGATCAGACTATCAATGTAAATTGAATGCATAGGAACGTTTTCAAAGAGGGCTAATTGAACGTGATGCGACGAGTCGCAAGTCAATAGTAGGGAGTTAGGATTGCTGCTAACCTGTCCGTATCACTCGCCGATCGCGACAGGGCACGATTTATGTCAGGGGTTATCGGTATCTTTAGATGAGAATCGCATTGAATCGAGATTGCCATAATATAGCTAAGCACAGTATCTGTTTTGATTCTTCACGCAGGTACCGGCAGTGGGTCTCACTATATAGGCATTCAGGTAAGTACTCAGAGAACTGGTTAGATCCATCGAATCTAGGGGCACGGTAGTATACATGTCAAGCTTGTCTAAATTCAGGCACCCTGATTCTTGCTATATGTCCATAGTCAGATCGATCTCAAGAGGATGACCCAAACTTAGGTAAGTATAGTCACATAGCGCTGGATAGGTAGATGGCTCTTCACCCTTGTTGATATGGTGGCCGGTATCAAGCTCTCAGGTTCAAGAACCCAGGTATGATTTGCATATACATACCTAAGTCATACTCCCTTGCTAACATTGAGAGCTCTTTAAGCAGTCAGCTCTCATACTCGGAACTCTTGAAAGAAATGTTTGATACTACCATCACAGGGTTACCTCGAAACATAACTCGAAACGAACTGGTTCCTTCCACATATTTGCCTCCTCAATCATTACACTTGAATGTACTCTCTCTACTACGCACTCCAGAAAATCAAGGCGCCACACACAGTTTGCCCTAAGCATGTAAGCCATCCGCGGAACATCTCCCCCGTCTTCCGCCATCCCCCCTTGCGTGTTCACCCCATATTCCGGGATGCTGGGACCATCCCCTTTGAAGATCTGAACTGATGATTATGATACACATAACATATCCCATTTCTTCTGATACCTTACCTTACTCTGCTCTTGCTTATCCTATGAGGTTTTTGGGGTAATTTTGATTGAATTGTATCAAGTAAGTAATGTATTTCACCGTACAGAGGCGTTGCGACAAAGACTTGTAACTTTCCTGGGTGCTAGGGATCTCATTTGTGATCCTCAAACACCCGTCCCGATAGAGACTTTGAAACGGATCTACTCTTTGTCTATTGTATCAGTTGACTCCGTCAGGATTTGCACACAAGACAAGAGAGCTTTATTACGACGCCTCGTTGGAAGTTTATAACAAAGAGTGGGATTATACATTAGCCTTAACTTCATTGTCGAAGACGATCAGCTAGTTAGATCATTGCAAGAGCGCAACAAGCAACGATCACCTCGACGTTCTAGATTCTGAAAAAGTACTCTAGGGTAAGATGTTAGTTAACTATGTTATGTGGCGGCCAGCCTTGCCAGGGTAGTCACTACTATTTTGGTCGGAATGCGACCGATCGAGAACTTTCAACGGTTTAATTCATTCCTTCCTTCTCGAGTCTGTGCCTTGGTTTCACAGGAGAAGTGCCCATGAATAAGCCATTGAATGTAAAGCTGCTGGACATGGTTCCTTCTTGGTTGTTACTCCCAAGTCTGCAGATATGCTGCCCGGAGATATTCGGCGACAATTAGGGCTAAATCTGTGTGCCTCAGGCAGCATTCCAGACACCACTAAGTTATATCTTCTACTCCGACGATTTTGTAAATGGATTCGGGTAATATCATTCTCCAATTTTCGAACTCGCCATGATTACCTAGATACTTCGGTGGCCTTGACTGGGCTAACGGAGTTCCCAGGGCAAACACGGTCATATGATCTGATACCCACAGAGCTAGTACTCTGTAATTTAAGTGCGGAGTATATTATTATTCGCATAGTTCGGAGAGTAAGAAATGCTATCGATGTATTGGATGTGAATGTGTATCAACTTATCAAGATTCGATGCTTGAAGCTGTAATATCCAATCAGACAGGCAATTCTTCTATCGCTTCTGAAGTGCCTCCGCTGTGGATCTGACTATCATCATGCGGATAAACAATAAACAGTTAATGGAGGAATCGCCACAAGTGACAATCGTGTTTCAAGTGATTGATTAATGTACTAGTATATGCAGTCCCTGGGCATCGCCACTTTTCGCCTGTCTATGAGTCTGCCCCTCAAATTAGGGAACATGAGGCTAGTAACTGCTGCAAAATCAAACACGGAATACACCACACCGAAAACAATATGCAGACAAACAGCAGAGAAAAACAGGCCCCGTGATCTCGCCACAAAGCACGCTACGCCGCAGATACAGGAAAATCAATTGTCCCACCGATTGCCACGTATCTCTGTCTGCAAGGGTAATAAATTTGACAGCCGTCACGAGGGCTTCAGAATTGTATCTGATCTGATGTGGGTGTTTTCCATCTATCCGATCTACTATACATTCATAGCCTCGGTGTGGACATGTCGTTGCATTGCCGTATCGCGGCAAAACCCGAGGCAGAGTAGTACCGTGTACCGGCGTGACCATGGGATCAAATTGCTGCGTTGTCAACCATGTGCTCGATGTAGCTATCAAATTAGACATAATCATATCCAACCGACATGCTACTGTCTAAAAATAGTCGTTTTCAAGTACATACAATACAAGTCTTATATACTCAGCCTTGTTCGCTGTGATCAATGCTCAACTAAGCCGTCAACGCCAACGGTCGATCGCTGCAGTGATGGTTGTGATTAGCTGCAGCTTAAATCTGACACTTTGAAACCATCTTGAATAGTCCTATACAAACGCCGACTCAGGTCTGTGCTGCGATCAGAAGAGTTCGTACATATAACTTGTACCTCTTGACGTGAGCACTTGATTCTTGAACGACCACGCCCAACTTGTTTGTAAACGCCTCGTATATTGTATAATTCGAGATCATGCGGTTGTTAACATTTTTCTTTTTAAATGTTATATTTCTCATCGGTTACTCTGACTCGTATTCGATGCATTGTGCAAGCAGTCTCTTCAGGTCAGCTGGGTTCCCCGCATTGCATCCTTCGTTGACGAAAAGGGAAATGGGACGTTTTATTTCCTTTTTCGGCGCGGGGAGGCTTCAAGCATTCGACTTCGACCTGGACAGAGCAAGTGCGTACGACTTAAGCATCCAGGAATGATAATAATACTTGCCGAATATTAGATGTCTATGACTTGCATTGTAAGGCTGATGGAGAGTTACATCCGTCAGACGCGACAAGCGTTGGTGATCTCAATCTTGAAGCGTGAAGTTGCGGTCAAAGCCGATCAAAATAGGAATAGCTTGTTAAAAGAATGACTACATAGTACAGTGAAAGGTTAAAAGCAACTACTCAATTGCCGATTATATTCCGTATGTCCTGGACAGGGATCCATGGAAAGCATTAAACCTACTGTAATCAAGATTGTATTGCACTCTCTTGTGCGTCTTGTAATTAGATATCGGCTAGTCGTCGGGGAATCGATTAGCGCAGCCACCAAGGTCGATAGAGTAAGCCTTGCCAAGGCGACGGCTAATATCCTTTTGGCTTGTCTTTCTGTGATGGACTCGAGGATGCTGCAAAGGATATGATTATGGTGTTTGTACGGAGTACTTGAACGTTTTTATTGTATATATCGTCAAGTCGTTCCTGATGAGTAGAAGAATAGGCAAAATAGCGAATGCAGACAGATCGTCCCGACAACCTGGATTCAGCCGACTCGATACGGGAGGCATCCCGCGCTTCCCCGGCCAGCCTCGAGTATTTCTCTGAAGTCAAATCGAAAACATCCAAAGTTTGACAATTCACTCCGAATAGAGCCCTCACCACTTAAATCTCCAGGTTTTCCCTGCGCCCTGGAGGAATGATCTGGGGGATTGACTCAGCTGTTGCCCAGTACGGTCATTCTCCGCATAATCATCAGCATGAGGGCGCCAGAGTGGCGATACGCTGAAAGACAGGCAGAACAAACGCCCGCTTCCGGGAAGTAAATCTCAAGCAGAAAGATTTCCTGTGCATCTCGTGACCCTGCTCAAGTAAATAGTATGAGTAAAAGCAAAGACTAAAGGAAAAAGGCTCACCGGTGGCAAGGCACGGAAGAATCCCGAACGGGACTAGCGGGTATTCAAGTCAGTCACGGGACCGAACACATTTTGTTCCCCCACGAACGACATGTCATACAACAGACACACTTCGACTGACATGATGACATGATTTCTTTTTCTCTGCCACTCGGGACATATCCATATGGAGTCATCACTCTGCAAAACCTAAGAAGAACAAGAAGAATGAGTGCGATAAGTTAGTATCAGAGTATCAAAACAATACAGTACGCGTATTAGGTCGTCACGTACGGAAAGCGGAACAGTTGCCGCCGCTGAAAGCATCCGTCCGTACGATACGGGACGGTAAGTAACCAGGCGCGGCCAGAAGCGTCCATGTGGCTCCACCGTCTCCTTTTCTTGTTCACACGCTTTTTCCCTCTCCGTTCCCTCGGTACAGTTAGTCACTCTTAGTGCGTGCCACGATGCAATCGTTCAAATTGCACCCCATTTGATTTTACGGATTACGGAGTAATCCTCGTAACTAGACTGCTGTCGGATGCTGCATTGTTGGTCTGTTACCGTGCATTTATCACACTTATATTATCATCCGTCTCGCTCTTTCTTCCTTCCTCCTATCCCCCCCCCCCGTATTTTCCACCTTCCACAACCTCCACCACCCATTCCCCGTCCACAATCTCACATACCAGATCTACTCCTCTCGTCGATCCCTTTCTCTATTCTCTTCTTCCGTGTCAGCTTCTGCCACAGAACGAGAAAAGAAAAGGAAAAAGGAACGAGCTTGCTAACGGCTTTTCCTTCCGCCTGGAAGCCATATCACATACCTTGTCGATCGCCTCACACTCGGGTCACCGCCTAAATCACCAGATACGGCCAATTCAGCAAAGACGTGCAAGTCAACGAGCAGGAAGATAGAGTACGACAAAGTACGAACACTTGAACCAGTTCTGGAATCATTCGACTCGAGCAACAAGACCACTTCATCCTACCGAAGTGTTCAGTTCGCACAGTTTTCACACGCCGTTCGAACACGCTTGGGGACCACGGCGACCCCAAACTTCATGTCTAGTTTTCCTGATAGATTTAACCGTGTCGACACGAGCATGCCGAAATTATCTACGCCCGTCCTGACAGTGGATGCGGCCAAAATTCACAAGGTCGACACGGCTAACACTCAAAGTCTTCACGGCATGTGGCTCGGTAAGTCGACACTCTGTAAGGTTATGTCAAGAACGAATGTTAACAGTATACAGTCTTCTCGAAATGTGCAGATTACATGGAAGAGGGACGACGCCTAGAGAATCTTACTTGGCGCCTATGGACGCGTGAAACCTTTTGTGTCGCTCCCGGCAGTGAATCCGACACCTCTGCAATCCCTCTCCTGCGGGCCGAATCCTCGGAGATGCCACCCTTGTCAGCAAGTGTCGAGTCTGTCACTTCTGTAGACGAAGACCACATTGAATCCCACATTAAGCCTGGCCCAGTTGAGGTGAAGCCTGCCGTGGTTGGTGAGGATGCTTTGATGCTCGCAAAGGAAAAGCACATTACTTCCTTAGATTTAGAGCGAATGGTTCTAAACATCAAGGAGAGAAAGGCTTTGGAGCCTCTTCCAACCAGTCCTACCGTGGTCGATGTCACTCCTCGCGCTGCCTCCCCCCCTGCAGCCACTCCTCAAGAAGCCACCGAAAAGGCTACTGAAGAGCCCATACACCGCCCGCTCACACTCCACTCCGCCGAGTCCTGTTCCACAACCACTGCACCCGAGATCAATGACAGCGATGGTGTAACCACCGCCGACTCCGACACCAGTGTCTCTTCATCGGGCGTTCTTCCTGCAAGACCTATCCTGACCAAGACGCCCAGCATCGTCCGTGGATTTTCTCCTTCCCAGATTTCGTCGTCATACCGATCTAGTACACGTCTTGCTGGCGCAGAGAAAAACTCAGCAGCTAAAATGCAGTTACAGCAAAAGCTCCCACCGAGCAAGCGTAAGGGTGGAATGTTTACTTTGGGAGGATCTTCTGGCGACGACGAGAGCTCGTTTGAGGAACATATGACCCCTAACAATACGATCAACCCTCATCGCAGCTCACTGTCCGAAGAACTCAGTCGTCATCCTACCGATGCTACTACCAACGGCGTGTCTCCTAAGAAGAAGGTTACCTCATTCCCCGCCGAGGTGGAGTCTCGCACGATTAAGCCTATTAAAGAACGTGCCTACGAAGACGAGGACGCGATCGAAACGGATGATACCGAAGAGGAGCCCTCGGAAAGCGCAATCGAAGACGAAGACGATGAAGATTGGGAAGACTCGGTGACGGAAAGCGGACAGTCGAGCGTGGACGACAAAGAATTATTCCAGCGGGTTGATTCGCGACCGAACTTGGTATCGAGGCCGTCTCTTCTGACTATGATGATGCATCAGCCGACGAAAATGGGCATGCCGACTAGATCTTCGCCAGCATTGCAACGATCGTCGCGCGTGACGCCGCCTAACGGACCTTCGACGGGCGCGTCGCCAGACGACGGCGAGAACTTGACTATGAAAGGTCGCGATGTGCCACGGTCGAAGCCGATTATCGTGAAGTCTACTACACAGGGTTCCGGCGCGCATTCACCCCGCACGACGCGACGCAATATGTTGGCGACAGAATTAACTGAGTCTCTTCGTCGACATCTACTGTGGGAGCGACAACAAAAGAACACGACGGCGACGGCAGTCTTCAAGCGTCGGCACACAACACACGACATGGCCAACCTCAAGGAATACCCGGGTCCGAAGGGTGGACCAGCGGCAGAAGGTCAGCGAGGCACTGATGGCAGTGCTAAAGACACTTCAAAGAACAGCTCATGGAACAACTACAACGATTACGGGCCATGGGAATACCACGTCAAGGGATGGTAGACGTCCTTCACGATTATTAGTAACGTTCAGCAGTGTACGAGTTTTGTTACAGCATTAAACGGCGTTCTTTTTTCTTCCTGTTGCTCAACATCCACTTTCCCATGCATTGCGAGGGTCGGCTGTTTGCATTATTTTATCATGTTCAAAGACATCATGGCTGTATTTTTGTTTTCCCACTGCCTATTTTTTCCAGAACCAAAGAAAACCAAGCCTTGTTTACTCGTTACGACTAGACATTGTTTATCATGGGGTATGACAGTATGTTTGTGAGGACCGACCGATTATGATGCATTCACGACATGACTTGATTGTTTATACACCATTTCCTTTTTTTCCCAACTGGATCATTCGGGCTTTCGTGGGTGGCTTTTGATTATGCGAATTATTTTGATACCACTGATGTATTTGTCTCTTTTACACTTTTATCATAAGGGAGTTGTTTTGTGTTGGGGAGAAATAAAAGTGATTAAGCAATACCTGCTTCCGAAATAAGTTAAGTTAGTTGTCGAGTAAACAATGACATCAAAACCTAGATATCGGTCGATCAGGCCTAGAATATCGTTCAATCTTGGGTAGTAGGCTATTGAAATTTGACTCTGAGTTCTGTACCTAATCCATGGATATGCATACTCTGGTTTGATCGATCAACATAGCGCTTATCGCGGAGTTCCTTTTTTGCTACGTACAGACTATGATTTTAGGGCTGGAGGCATCCTCTTGACCAGCGCACGTACCTCAATCGAGTACAGTAGTTAACAGGGTACCTTGTCTATATCTACATGCAATATTTTACCGAAGGTGCTAGGTATTCTACATAAGAAGATACAATAATAAATAGGTACGTAGGTTGCGATAAGTACCTAGGTAAAAAAAACAGCATTAAACCCATACAGGCAGGTCCCTAAGCCCCCAAGATCCCTAGAATCGATCATATGAACAATGCTCGAGTATCTCGCTGGACGCCCTAAACCCTAAACAAACGGCCTGAAACTGTCGTTGCTTTTTTTCGATAGACATGTATGATGGAATTTGTCATTTCTTTTTTTCTCCCTTTTGACATTTATTTTTAAACTTATTTTAGTTTTTCTTTCTTTTCATTATCACGCGCAACGGGGAATTGGGGGGCGATTAAACCTGGATTTGCCGGTTCTAGATTTTTTTGACTAACTTATCATTATTGTGTAGTTAGTTAACTATCGATATTCGAAATGACAAAATCGTTGGGTTGGATTGCATTGTGCTTTAGATTTTGTTGTTACCTGTTGCAGGCGATAACTAATCATACGACTAGATAGCTATCAGATACGTTAGTTAGGTTAAAGAGCGGTGTAAATATTCTCAGTATGGTTGAAATCTCTTTGTGCTTATACATTTGTAGGTACGTAGGCTGTACCTCTGCCTTAACAAAGGTGGACAAGTAAATTCAAGGGAAGGAGTCGAGAACCGGTCTGTTGGTCTAGATCCGTTTTATGTAGGTGCGTGCTATTGATGGTTGCAATGCTGGCTTGTGGCTGCAGGTGGCTAACTATGTCTCTGCGCTCTGCCCAGATGCGCGAGTACTATGCAAGTATGTAAGTATGTAAATGCACCTGGATCTCAGAGTGGTTAGTTAGGGCTGGACTTGATAATATTTGACGTATCAATCAGATCGATGAGATGGATTATGAATTGATTCAATATGTATATCATGATTGAAATGAGAGTGCTCAATATGAAAAGACTGCTGAAAACACTGAGAACACTGAGAACGCTGAACAACGAAGAAATGTTACTCAAAAAGGAAATTTACTGACTTGCTTGTGTCTGTGAAAGAGGGTTCGGGTGAACAGGTGACTTTTCAGATATCCGTTACCTATGTACTTACAGTCTGTAAATTTACCCATCAGTTACTCCGTACATCACGGAATACGGATTAGTAGTTATAAATGTCACCCAATTCCAATCAATCCAATGCTCCACATACGTACTAGTTACTTGGATAGGGATCTCGGTCAAGAGAAAAGAGAAAAGGCGCAGCACCAAAAAATACGGCATACCGAAAATTTTTCACCGCGTAGACTCGGCTGCCCGAAAAGCTTTTTCGGAGTTTGGCACGTACAGTAGTTGGCCACCCCGTTGTTACAGTTAGGCTGAGAGGACTCCACTCGGTGCATGGTCAGGGGCAAGGATCGGTAGTTTCGCCTGATTGAGCGATAATATCGCTTTTAGATGGGACATTTCTTGGAGAAGATGAGTGGGTAAAGGATTGGATTGGACGGGGAAGATTACTTGTCCAGGATCAAGTTTCTAGGGTTACTACGGAGTTGTAAGAGACTTGAATTCTATGTTCTTGGAGATGGAAGAGAGAGTATCTAAGGCAAACTCGCGTGTAGTACGAGCCAGGTACATTTTACACAAGACCGGCCATGCACGGATTTGTCTAAGATGGATTGGAAACCAATCAACATAGGAATCACGGTTGATCCGCCCAAGCCTCTCGATGTAACTATCTAGTATCTACAGGATCACGGTACTCCATCCGTCTTGGCTAACTACGGACTCGTGGTGTTTACATGTACGTAGAAATCTAAGCCGAATATCAGGAGACTGTTGATTTTTTCCTCCTTCGAATAGTATATTCTATATGTTTCAATTGTCCAATAGTATTTGACAAAGCATACCATACAGGGTCGTTTCTTGTCTTGTGACCGCTCATGCGGGGTTGACGTTGACGTGTGCTGTACCTGGTAACTATGTTAGATATCGACTATCGACTGCGAGTAATTTGTACGTATATTGTTCATATACCTATGTATAACTCACTTGCATTTGTCACTTTCAGTACAATAATGAGTACACATATTCTATCAGACTGATGTTGTGCTGTTGTACCTAGGTACTCGCGTGTAATCATACCGTGCTGTTTAAAACAATACATTGTCCGTGTATTGTCCAACACAGCGACTGAGCGAATACTCCGCGCACCAATCGGAATTTTGGAATTTCGAAAAGAAAAGGAAAAATCCGTTGAAAACTCTAATTCCATCACTCTGATTCGTTGTCCATGCTATAAAGATGGAAACTAATCCTTTTTCAGATCCAGCCGGTATGGGAACAAGGAAAAAACGGTTCCTAAAACTTTTCGTGCCCCGGTTTTAACTATTTAGAACTCGCTTCTGGAAGACGTCGAATTTATCCAGTGTTGCATTGAGCTTACTTGTTCGGTAATAAGGCTGTTGGTGTAAGGTTGTGTCGGTGCACTGTACCCCGACTGTTAGCCTGGTGGCCTGGTAGGCAGGGATCTAGAAGTTGTGGGGGGTGCATCTCATCTCCATCCTCAGCTGGGTTTGCACAGATCTAGTACTACGTACTGTACACTACGGAGTACTTGTCGGTGAGACTCACTGTAGCATCATTTAATACTACATATCCGTATATTCAAATATACGCAGTAATGAAATCATATATCCGGTAATGATACATTACCTGACCAGATACACTCACGTGGCAGATTCAGCCAGGTACAACGATGTATGCGTTACGTTTGTTGCCTTATATTACTCATATAGACCTCACTCACATCAATAATCCCGGCCTGGGGAACAATCAATCAGCTGTTCAATATTGTTGGAAACGTCATCCGAGACTTTTCTACTTGTTGGCGAACAACTGATCATCGAGAGATGTGCATTGTCGAAGGGCGGGATATCCGGTTTTGAGGCCAGCATGAATCATTGCCACGTAGTTAACTATTAGTTAATTCATTAACTAGAACTCTAGAAGAGTAGGCAATGAGGCATCCTCCCTGCCCTGGAGCCTGAGGGCCGAGGCATGGAATTAACGGCCTCAGGCCTCAATATCTACTCAGCCAATCAGGTTGCGTGTTATCGACTCATCGTGAGTGATGGTTTTCAACCAATCAACAGCGCCAAAATCGGCATCTCAAAGTCTTCATTCAGATGTGAATGAAATAATAATAAAAGTACAAATGTAATGAGGGCTGTGTAAGAAATGATCATTCTGAGTCATTCGCAGCCGTTTTCGACTTCGTCCCTGCCCGCGTAAAGCCTCTTCAAACCTTTAAACCTGGCAAATCCCACCCAATAGTTATATTCTCCTCCTGACGAATTTACCGCGACAACAATATCTTTCGTTTTTTTATTAATTGCTGATATTTCACGTGGACGCGATCGCGGTCAGCAGACTCAGACTCAGGATTGCTGCGTTGGCATCGCGACTGCCTAAGATTAGAACATCCGCAGCAGCTTCACAACCGTCCAAGGGTCATCCTAGATCTTTTCCGCCACCAGACCTCACTCCAGATTGTACTGGCGTGTACCTCAAAGGTAGCCATATCCAGACAGGTATTATTCCCGCCTGCCTCCACATACAGTGTTGATCTACGAATTTTGATGGACAAACTGATGATATTCCCCGCGTCACAGATCCCATCAGCTCCGTTCACTGACTGGCTGTCAACCGTCCCCATGGAGCCCCAGTCAAGTGACAGCCTCAGCTCTGCCCAAACCAACGGTAAGCATGTCTTCGGCGCCTATCCTCTATCTTCCATCATTATTATTGTTTTTATTATGATTGTTCGCTATTCGTCATGCCGTCTGCTTCCCTGCAGGTACTTTGCGTATCTGCTCTTCTGACCGATGCGCTGTACCTCTCGTCACCGCCAGTCGATCAAATGCTCGTATCATTTGTGATACCAGCCATCCTGTTCAATGCTTGCTGCCAGCAGGGAGCTTAGGGCTCGCTTAATGCTGATCATCATGAATAGAGATGTGACAACGCCACATCCTGCAGTTACATCTGTGCTAGGCAGCCTGAACTCAAAGCATTCTTAGTACTTTTTACTAAGTACTTACTCCCTGGACTTAGACATGCATGCCGCTCACTGATTCATTTGAGTAATCATCCTGATCACACGCTCATGGCTAACTCCGAGACTATCAAAAAGGTACCGCGCTTGCTGAGTTGGCAAGCGCCCAGGATCAGAATAATGCAGCCTCAATGCATCAGGACAGGTCCACCCATCCACATGGAAATAGCAAGCAGAAGCCCTGCCGGTTTTTTGGGACGAAAAAGGGTAAGTGTGTTTACTTTATGTTTTGAAAGCCATTGTGTTTTACAATTACATTGTTTTCGCCGATACGTTGCGGTATTGTCATCTTGCACGTCTGCAGCGACTGACTGTTCTATAGGTTGTCGCAGCGGCGATGCTTGCCCCTATCTTCACATAGCCACCGACCAAGGAGTGCCTGAACCAACCGCTCCAGCCCCGACTCAAGCCCAAAAAGAGAGTAGGACAAATCGTAATAATGCGCAACGCCGGGCAGTCTCCAAGCCCATCCCCAAGACACAGCAAGACTCTCCCCGAGATTTCCAAATCGGGCAACTCAGACGCAGATTTCATCCCAAAGAGGAACAGGATGACTCTGGCAACACGACTCTTACATTCAGCATGGTCCCTACAGACCCGGACTTTCCATTTGATATGCCTAAACTCTACTGTTTATTGCATGTCCCTCATGATTGGCCTGCAGAAACCGGCAGACCTAGGCTTAGGGTTACCAACCCCGACATGCCTAGAGGGTTTCAGATCAATGTCGAAAGAGGGTTCGATGGGTTGATTGATTCTGCTATCAAGGATCGACGACCACTTACACTGCTTAGCTTGATGAATAGTCTGGATAGAAACCTGGAGCGTTTTCTGATCGCCGAAAAGGCGCCAACGATCAAGATTGTGGCTAACACCAGTGGCCGCAAAGTATCAACTCCGGTGCCTGCAAAGGAAGAACAGGTGAAGAGTCAAGTCGCTGAAGCCAAGCCTACCGCACCTACAGAACGCATTGTTCCTATGCCGAAACGGGTGGAGTATACCCCCGAACAGCGTGCAGAAGCCGAAAAGACTAGAAGATCAGAGACAAAGCAACTTGAAGCACGTTTGAGCCGGATACCTCTGTATAAGAAGCTCGCTGACGGCCAGTCGTACATCATTCCTATTGCCCCTACAAAACCAGAACGACTCCCGATTAGTTTACGGACTGTTAAATCAGTGAAGTTGTCTGTGCCAGCGCTGTATCCGCTTGAAAAGAGCTCGGTCGAGCTTCAAACTATAGATACAGATGAAGCGCGTGCAGTAGAGCTTGGTTTTAAGGAGTGGGTATTGAAAGGGTCTCATACGACGTTGATGGCGCAGGTGAATTATCTTGCGCACAATATGCATCTTCTCATTGGCACTCCAACAACGACTGAGACACAACAGCCAGAGGTTCGAGCACCTGCAACAGCGGACATTGACGCCGTTCCTGCGACAGTGGATGAAGATCAGGATAGCAGCGTGGACTCTGACCGGCCGCATATCGTATTCATCCCACGACCACCCGAATGGTCAATGCCAGCAGGTCAAGACAGTGACGACAGCGACTCTCCATTTGAGGATAGTAGTGACTCCTACGACGAAGGCTCTACGCAAGAATCACAAGACGGCGGTGCGCCAATCAATGACACGACCGGCTCACCATCGACTGCCACTGCGCCTGCACGCGGCACAGCCGTCAATCTACCCGGTCTAGAGTTGTATGGTATCGAATTACTCGAAGCGAAAATGCTGTCTATCACAGTCAAATGCGATCGATGCAAAGAGCACACCGATATCAAGAATATCAAAGCAACGGATGACCCTAGCCAGCCGTCTCCGATAAAGGTGGAATCGTGCAGGAAGTGTGCTAATTCATTTAATATTGGTAGGCCCTTATCTATTTCTCCCTCCGATTGTTACTCTAATGGATGCACTGCTAACCTGACATTAGCATTCCGACGACAACTCATGCATCCCAATTCCCAGAGAGCTGGATACTTGGATCTTGAAGGATGCACGGCATTTGATCTGTTACCTAGGTAAGAGAGTAATGTTGCATTCTGAACCATGTCGTGTCAATTGACACATCAACCCACGTTGCACAACCACGCCCTCCTAATTTGTCGCCGCTCGCGTTTTCAAGACCACTTTCTGAGAGACGATGCTAATTGGATTATAGCTATTTCCAACCAACATGCTCCGAATGTTCAACCCCTTTTCCGGCACCGGGGATCATCGCTGTTCGCGGTGATGCTGCAATGGCGAGTTGTCGTGAATGTCACCGAAAAATGAGTACGCAAATCTTTTCCATTTCACCCCCGAAAAGGATTTGCTGACCGATTGCATCTAGATTTCAAAATTTCCGAGGTCAAGTTTATGATCGTCGGAGTATCTGCCTGTAAGTTAGCCAGCTATCCTAAGACAATCTTATGGTCACATAGTGGGGAGAAGCAAAAATTGACTATTCGTGGTGTTCAGTGTCACACCAACGACTTCTTGCACCAAGGAAGAAGGTGAGTTTTCAGCCAGATAATGTTTCGCTTGCGTCTTATCCTAACGGTTTTTGGCATCAGGTCCGAGAGAATCTGGGGATTGTTGCTGGTCAAGAACTGCCTCGCCGAGGACGATGTAAGCATTACGGGAAGAGTTATCGATGGTTCAGGTATGTCTTTCATGGCGTTACTCTCATTGTAAAATTGGAACTGACGCGTTGCGAAATAGATTCAGTTGCTGCGCGAAAGTATTCCCGTGCGATAAGTATGTATACAGATACACTATTACTTTCTGTTTATAATTACTAACGAATACAGATGCCACGACGCAGAAACGGATCATCCAAACGAGCACGGCAATAGAATGATATGGTACTCTTCCCTTCCTCCCCGTCCCTCCACGTAGACTATACAGTACTAAAAAATTATGTGATAAAGTGGATTCTGCTCGCGCGAACAAATCTACCGCCCCGAGACTTGCGCTGTATGTAAAAACGTCCTGGTCGGGAAAGCCGGAAGCGGGTTTTGGGAAGGAGGAAAAGGGACGAGAGATAAAGTGAAGATGAGTAGGAAGGATCCGAGGAAGTATAAGCGGATTTGATTGATTGATTTTTTTGGCCTTTTTTCTTTCTCTTTTTATGATTATCTGTGGCATGAGTGGAGTGATGGGTGCTTGCATTTACATAGAAACAGGATCAAACTCCAATTTCAGGAATACTTGCTGTAAGCGCTGCTCTTCTGTCCTTCGGGTGAACAGCAAGGTAAATGGGGTGAATCTAGGAAAATTCCCCGTGGGGAAGTTATGCGAACTGCAAGTCCTCTAGCAAAGGAATTGACAGCACTCATCAAAGACCTTCAATTCCAATCCCACGTAAACAAGTTCTGGTCGTCGGCTGTTGGGATGAAACACATTTGCCGTGGGTCTCTGTAGGATTCCCTCCGTTTATTACTTTAGGTAGGTATGCAGCCGCCTGTCCAGTAGGTATCTCTGTTATCTCCGCTGCTATGCATTGAAAAGGGCAGGTAGATCGCCCCCAACAACGGGCGCAGGGGGTTTCCGTCCAATAAAGAAGATCCAACATAAATTGTTTTTCTGTAAGGACTAAGGATCATATGGACATAGCAAAAATAGGAAGGAATAATGTCCCCGCGCCAGCTGTTTCAAATCCTCCCCTGACAGGATGCAATTCTCAATTTCTCATCCACCGTCCATCCGGTCCATCCGCCTTTAAAAAACACATTGCACACCTACATGTACGCGTGAAATGAATGCACAGCAAGGGGAACTGGCCAAGGCCAAAGTGCCTCTCAATGCTATAGTAGTCGGGTAAGATACCTATGATTGTATACGAGATTGAGTATGCTATTGCTGATACAGTTCTACAGTGGAGGTACTTCTCCTACGAGCTATATCATATATATACTTAGGTATATATAGGTAGAACGGACTGACGGCGCCTGCAGGTATCGGTGGCATTGCGACGGCTCTGAGTCTAGGACGTCGAGGACATCATGTTGTTATCCTTGAATCGGTGCAAAAGGTGATCCTCGATATGCATGTATTATTAGGATGACAAGTTGACTGTTCGTTAGTTGACGGAAGTAGGAGCGGGCATTCAAGTCTCACCGAATATGGGCAGATTACTGGACCGTAAGTCATGATATCGATTAGCATGCATCCTAATCTAATCGTGGGCAGGCTGGGGAGTATCGTATAAAGAAAAGGCAATCTTGCTAGAGCAGATCGATACTCGAAGGTGGCAAGACGGCAGTCTGCTTGCATCTATCCCCTTCAACCCAGCCTACGGTGATCAAATGACTATTCACCGAGCAGACTTGCACAACGCCCTCATTGAGAAAGCGCTTTCACTGCCCAATGTCCAACTACTTGTCAAATCACAAGTGGTCGATGTGAATTTTGAAAAGACAGAGGTGGTTCTGGCAGATGGCAGGGTTATTCGCGGGGACGTGGTGTTGGCTGCAGACGGTATCAAGTCCACCGTGAGACCAAAGGTTCTTAATGACGACACAATAAAAGTGGAAGCCACCGGAGATGCGGCATATCGAATTATATTGTCCCGGAACGAAATGCTTGCCCATCCGGTGCTGCGAGATATGATCGATCAATCACGCGCAACACGATGGGTTGGCCCGGGTCGGCATATTGTCGCATATCCGCTCCGAAATCATGAATTGTTCAATGTTGTGCTGCTTCATCCCGATCGTGGAACTGTTGATGACTTGTGGACCATTAAAGGTTCCAAACAAGACATGATTGATGACTATGCTGGATGGGATGCGACAGTCATGCAGATTATTGAAAACGTGCAAGATGACGCCGTGATGGAATGGAGACTGAACCTGTACCCACCGCTAAAGACCTGGATCAAGGGATCAGTAGCCTTAGTTGGAGACGCGTGTCATCCGATGCTGTAAGTGCAACTGCATGGCGTCCGTCTGATTCTGATCGCAGGCTAAAGTTCATCTCAGTCCATATGTCGCTCAAGGGGCTGCTCAGGCAGTCGAAGACGCCGGTGCTTTAGGAGCGGTTCTCTCGTCGATCTCTTCCAAGCTGGAAATTCCTGTTGCCCTGCAGGCATATCAATGTGCTAGGAAAGACCGAGCCGAGCAGGTTCAGCAATCAGGCACACTTAATCGTGCCGTTTTGCATCTTCCGGATGGGCCTGAACAGCAGCAACGAGACGAAATGTTCCGCCTGGCAATGACGGGAGGCTCGGAGAACCCAGACCGATGGGTAAATGAGAAGACACGCAAGATTCTATGGGAGCACGATGCGGAGGAAGCAGCGCTCCGGACATGGCAAGGTATGTGCCACGTCAATGGCACTAAACTTTGAAGGAAGTACGAGACATTAGCTGATTTCGTCGGAAGTAGACCACCAGAATAAACAAGCTCGTGTTGCGAATCTGTAGACTATATCCGGGCTTTCTATTCCGACAACGAGCATGCAATATTCTGCTGACAAAAGTCTCCGAGCAGAGGAGATGAGCCTATGAGACAACAAAGTGTGACTGTGAATTAAGTAAGCTGGTGGGTTAGTAAGGAGCTTACTCAGGCGAGTGGCTTGCTCGGTGATTGTTCCGTGTGGCAACTTTAAATGTACAAATGACGCTGTGCGTCCCTGTATTCAACATTGCGCGAATCAATCATCTGATTGCATTGTCTTCTTTGAGGACTTCCGGAGTAGGTAGTTCTACCAAAAGAAAACTTTTAGTCTTCGGCGATGCTTAAGTTTCAACTAACTTATCGATAAGGCACCGCTGACATCATTTCTTAATATTTTTGAGTTGGATACGAAGAAAATTAGGATTTGCTGTTTTGGGACAAAGCGAACAATCTCTCAATTGGCCCATCTACCGGAATCGAAAGATATTGAAAAAAAAATTAGAAAAATAGTCCCTGATTTGTAATATGATGCTGATAGTGGGGTCTTTGATTCTATCAATTCTATCAATGCTGCCCGAGTATAAAAGATGTCTTCGGTCCCTGTGCAGATCAGGGACATAGATATAGCATCAATTCAATTCTCTGATTACAGTACAAATGCCCAGTCACGACAACCTTTTAGAAAAATCACTATTTCAATACGCATCCGACATGTCTGTTCCTCGTCGCAGCAGCCCCCCCGACCTCGTCAACACAGCCGCAAAGGGCATATCCTACTTCACCCCCGAACAAGATCCCCCCGCAGGAACAGCTGCAAACCCACAGACTAACGGCTCTCTTCCTCCCAAGCTCTTCCAGCCCTTGACTATTCGAGGTGTCACATTCCATAATCGCATTGGTGTATGTTTCTTGTTTTCCTCTACTGGCTGTCTTTACTGACCTGTCGTTGCAAAGTTGTCCCCCCTCTGCCAATACTCCGCCAAGGATGGCCACATGAGTGACTGGCATATTGCACATTTGGGTGGTATCGCACAGCGTGGTCCCGGCTTTCTCATGGTCGAGGCAACCTCCGTCCAGCCCGAGGGCCGTATCACACCCGAAGACTTGGGTCTGTGGCAAGACTCGCAGATCGAGCCTCTCCGGAGAACCATTGAATTTGTCCACAGCCAAAACCAAATCATTGGCGTCCAATTAGGGCACGCAGGTCGCAAGTCCAGCACAGTCACTCCGTGGTTGTCAGCCGGCGACGTTGCGCTCGAGAAGAATGGCGGCTGGCCCAATGCCGTTGTCGGGCCTAGCGATATCCCATTTTCCGACAGTTTCCCGCAACCCAGGGCGATGACGAAGCAGGATATTGAAGATTTCAAGAAAGCGTGGGTTGCCGCTGTGAAGCGCGCCCTCAAGGCTGGTGTTGATTTCATCGAGCTTCACGGTGCGCACGGCTATCTCTTGTGCTCGTTCATGTCTCCTCAGTCCAACAACCGAACGGACGAATACGGCGGTAGCTTTGAGAACCGCATTCGATTGACCCTTGAGATTGCACAGTTGACTCGTGAAACTGTCGGTCCCAACTTCCCTGTCTTCCTCCGTATCTCCGCCACTGAATGGCTGGAGGAAAGCAAAGCCGGCGAACCCAGCTGGACGGTCCAGGAGTCTGTGAAACTGGCCAAGGTTCTCGCCGACCAAGGCGCCATTGATTTGCTCGACGTCAGCTCTGGAGGCAACAACCAGGCTCAGAAGATCCATGGCGGTCCTGCTTTCCAGTCGCCCTTCGCTATCGAAATCAAAAAGGCCGTCGGGGATAAATTGCTCGTGGCAAGTGTCGGTAGCATTACTTCCGGTACGCTGGCGAACAAGCTGCTGGAAGAAGACGGTCTGGATTTTGCGTTTGTTGGTCGAGCGTTCCTGAAGAACCCTAGTCTTGCGTGGACATGGGCTGAGGAGTTGGATTTGGAGGTCAGCGTGCCGAACCAGATTCGCTGGGCATTTTCGCACCGTGGAAATAGCGGGAAGTTCTTGAAGAAGCCGTCAGATAATGTGCGCAGATGAAGATGAAGCGCTGGATAGATGTCAACTGGTGGTGTATATATAGATCGTTATGTTTTAGACCGTGTCACTTTTAACAATGATGATAATGTGAAATGTGCAAATATAATATGGTTTGATGGGATCTTCCTGTGTTTCACAAATGAGAAATAATAGGCAACAATTTTCATCTCTTTGTCCTTGATCGAAAATGCGCAAGCGCCTCGCAAGCGCCTCGCAATGCTGTCCCAAATAGGAAAAGGTGAACTCTTTACTCCTTCCGACTGCCGAAATGGAGAGATCGGAATTGCAGCTTACTGATCTATAAAAAAACACACACTTGCAATCAACAACCTCAGAATTTATCAACAACCACGATCTGGGAACTGCTGAATCAAGTCTTCAGCACTGAAACAATGGTTCCATGGACGCTTGTTGCAGTGATCACTGCAATATCCACAGTGAAATTCGTGCCGGAATACTCGCTGTATTCTTCCTACTTTCTCACATCAATCACATTCATCCTCGTAGCGTGGGCAGCCAGGTTTGTCTACACTGCAATCTTGTATCCAACATACTTTACCCCGCTTAGACAAATTCCCACCCCTCCAGTAAGTGCCATGACTCGTTTCCGATATATATGAGACACGATTACTGATGATTGGACAGAAACGATCATGGATATACGGCAACACAGAGTCCTTTGATCTGCGATTCCCAGTGGACTTGATGCGCGAATGGACGAAATCTATACCAAACCCTGGATTGCTTAGATACTATGTGATTGACAACAGGGAGAGGGTTGTGGTGTTGTCGCCCAAGGCCATTGCTGATCTTCTAGTGAATAAGAGCTATGATTTTGTCCGGCCGGAGATTGCGCGTGTGCAACTTACCAAAGTGACTGGAGAGGGTTTGTTAGTTGCTGAGGGAGATGTGCATAAGGTAAGTTTTTCTTTTATCTGCTCTGTGGAAACATGTTAACAATGCTCTTAGTCACAACGCAAAAGCTTGATGCCGTCATTCTCGTACCGACATATCAAAGAACTGTACCCCTTGTTCT
Source organism: Talaromyces sp. PYS2103 (assembly GCA_023625975.1). Taxonomy (NCBI): domain Eukaryota; kingdom Fungi; phylum Ascomycota; class Eurotiomycetes; order Eurotiales; family Trichocomaceae; genus Talaromyces; species Talaromyces sp. PYS2103. The sequence goes on from JAMAGB010000047.1 coordinate 51,111, forward strand.
GGACCAAGGCCATACAAATGACCAACGAGATCGAAAAGGGCATCAAACTCAGCAAAACCGGCGAGGATACAATCAAAACCAGTGGATGGTCAAGCCGAGCCATGCTCGATATTATCGGCCTGGCTGGATTCGACTATGATTTCAACACCGTCGCGAACCCGGATAATGAACTTGCCCGCCGTTATGAGAGTATGTTCATTGCTCCCACGGGCTGGCAACGCGTTATCGCATTTGTATGCCTGATTTTCATCGGGTTTAAATGGTACTTCCATATTCCCAGCAAGCAGAACAGTATTCTCGACGACTCGATGAAGTATATCCGCGGCACTGCGCATGAGCACTTGACGAAGAAGAGGAAACGACTGCAAGGGGAAACCAAGAACTCGGATGTGGATATCCTATCAGTCGCCATGCGCAATGCTAATTTCACCGATGAGAATCTCGTCAACCAGATGATGACTTTTCTAGGCGCGGGCCATGAAACAACATCGTCAGCGTTTCAATGGGCGGTCTACGTTCTATCCAAACATCCAGAGATCCAAACTCGACTTCGAGAAGAACTTCGCAAATCTCTCCCACGCATTCCATTCGAGGAATTGAACGATATCAAAGACCTCAAGGACGAGAGCGGGAATATCAAAGAATCGTTCTCAGAGTTGTTCACCTCGATAGACGGCAATAACAACTCCAATATCCCTTATCTATGGGCATTCACTAACGAAGTCCTCCGTTTCTATCCTTCTGCACCCTTTACCTCCCGTGAAGCAGTCCGCGATACTACGCTAGCCGGCCAATTCATACCCAAGGGCACACACGTCATGGTCGCCCCGGACATAACGAACAAGGACACCGAGCTCTGGGGCCCAGATGCCGAGACATTCAAACCAGAACGATGGCTCAACTATGACACCAGCAACAAGAAGGCTGTTAGTTACAACAACAGCGGCGGCGCGAGTAGTAACTACGCCAATTTAACGTTTATTCATGGACCGCGCAGTTGTATTGGTCAGGGCTTTGCGAGGGCCGAACTTGCTATTTTTGTAGCGGTGTTTGTGTATCGGTTTGAGTTTGGGCTGCAGGATCCGGAGAAGGAGTTGGAGGTTAGACGGATGATTACGCAGGCGCCGATGGATGGGGTTGTTATTCGGGTCAGGTTGGCTGGTTGATTTCCTTAAAATTTGGGGGTTGAATATCTGGCTTTCACGATTTATGATATTGGGATGGGTTGGTAGATAGTCATGGATACTCCCTGGGAAGATGAATATGACCACAGGATTTTGATACACGATAGGTAAAATCCATTGATTGATTGGTTCAGTTGGTGGATATTTATAATTATTTCAAGCTAAGACGACAGAAGTAGGGTTGGAAGGAGCATCTTAAACCAGATCTTTGATTTTGTGTCAAATGCTCAAATGGTTGAATGTATTCATGAGTCGAGATTGCAGATAATGGGACGAAAGACATGCATGGCTAAACAAGAAAGAAACTCCACAGATGCAAGAAAGAATGTATGTACTCATCTATATACTCATTCAAAAAGCCAATCGCTATGCTGTAAACATCATTCGTAACTTGCTGGACCTCTTAGGTTCAGACTTTTTCTTTTCTGCTGTCGTTGATTTCGAACTGGCCCCTTTGCTGGAGGAGTGTCGTGAATGTCGCGAATGTCGCGAGTGCTTCGATCTCCTAGATGATGATGCCGTTGATCCTTCATCCGCGTCTATGCCTCGATCTCGGAATACTGTAGGATCCGACAAGTCGAGACCGGACATCATGGCTGCTGTTGGTGTGATGAACTCGCCGTCGACCGTTGATCCAACACTGCTCGCTTCGTAATCGGCTACGCCGCGTCTCCATACCTCTACCCGGCTAAGATGTTCGCTTTGCAGCTCAAGCAGTTCATCAGCGCTGGCGGATGGTTCCTTCGGCTGAGGTGCGAATTCGTATTGAGGAGCCTCCATCGGCTGCATCGTGGGTGGTGCTGCTGTGAGCTTTTTGATGATTTTGTAGCCCCCAAACATCACGATGGTCACACCGACACCGACACCGGCCGCAATGAGGAATTGTGGACTGGACAAAAGCGCAAAGATGGACGGAGCACTGAGTTTCAGACTCGCCAAGATACTGGGTGCCATTTTTGAGGTTAGGTTGCTAATTTCAGCCAGAGTCAATGCGACCGCTGCCATGGCGTCGGGGTTTTTCTGTAGGTGAGCCATCGTGGCGGTAGCCGTATGCTGCATACAGTCGGCCTCCTCCAGTAAACCTTTGGCTTTAGCGACAAGTCCGTTCAATTGCTCCTCATCTGCAGATTTCGGTTCATAGTGCTGTAAAGCCAATGGATGGGCCTCTCCGTACGCTAGATCCATATCAACATATTTATTGGCCTGTGATCTTGCCACTGCAGTAGCTGATTCTTCGGCTGTTATCGCCTGAGCAGTATGACGGCGTCCTGTTTGCTGCAGTGACCTTGGCTCCTGGTACACCATCTGCCCATGATGTAAATCTTGTTCGTATTGAAAGCGCGAGGGAACTTGCGAACGGCTTGACGAATGCCTATTCTGGGAAGTCCGTGTTCGACCCGATTTCCTTGACGATGCCACGGACCGCCGGTCGTCGAGAGCCAGATTCGCCATGATCCGACGAGCTTCTTGTTCTGCAATCTGCGCTTGTTTCTCTGCGTCTTTGGCCGCCCGAATCTCGGCTTTGCGTTCACGATAAGCATTGCGAGCTTCTTTGAAGACGCCGAACAAATGTTTACTCTGTAGTGTCGCAGTCGCAGTATCAATAGGACGTTCAATGTTATGAGTAGCTCGAGGGTAGACTCACATTCGACACCACCTTGCCCGACTTGTCTATCACCGCTATCGTCTCTTTAATTGCTGCCATCTTTTCGGTTTTCTTCCGCTGGCCCGTAAGCCCCAGAGAAGAAATTCAATAGATGGGTTCGTTGTCGACAAGTATGCGCTTAGCTATTTTCATAGTATGCAGTAAAACTGAAGTACCCGAAGTGATTTCCGGGAAAGCCGTCGGCGACAATTGGATTTTCAGGAGGACATCCTTGCGACAATAAAGCTATGTGTGATGAAATTGTACATATCTTGATTTCTGGAGAGAAAATGTGACGGATTGTAAGGCCGAAATGCAGCGCGCGCGAACCATAGGAATAAGTAGATAATTGCAGCATAATAAAGAGTTAGGCACGTAGATAGTATGCATGAGACGAGGCGCCCACGTTGAGGCGAAGATAGATGGCTGGTTGGTGGAGAGCGCAGGAGGGGACCTGCGTTGTCACATTATGATTGCGTGAAGCGGCCACACAGGAGACACGCTAGCTAGCAGAACGAACGGACGACAACCTGTTGGGCGTTGATAAACTCGCGACTTTCTCAGTTTTTAGTCGTTCTGAGTCTGACTAGCATACGAAAAGGAACAGTTCGAGTCGGTCAACTGCGAGACTCGATGAACTGGCGGTGTCTGGCTCGCTGTGATTGGCTGCTTGCACAAAGAGTACCCACGATGCTGTGGCTGGTGAGTCGCTAGTATGTGGCGCAGTCATCGTCGTCCTTTTTTTGCTTTTTCTGTCGGAAAAGATCGATCATTTCGGCCTGAAAGAACCAAAAATGAGGGTCATTTCGAGAAAGGTTCGCTCTTGCAACGAGGGCACCATGCACGATGAAAGCGCTGCGTTAGGTATACGTACATGCGGCATCTTCATCGATGTCATATTGCATGCTGCCAAACCAGCAAGAAAATTGTTCTGTATGATTGATGAGAACAAAAGACTGCTACTTATTAAATAGCAGATGTTGTAGTCATAGCACAGGAGGTATGTTGCTGTTGGGCATCCATGTAAGTATACATACCAAGATAGCAGTTCCTGTGTCATCTAGTCCCTCATTTGTGATTCCAATGTTCTCCACCACGACACATGAAGGTGAAGGAATCATATCCATTTCCCCAAAGATGCGTTCCTCTTACCGAGGTATTCCGCCTCCTTCGACTTGCGAAGTTGCGAGGTGTGTTCCAAAATTGGTTGGTACATACACCAGGGCCCCTGTCAAAAAGAGAATCTTTCTTTGTGTCTCCCTGCGATGTCACGCATTAGCCTGCTCCAGATCAACATGCGATCGAGGAACCCTTTCAATAGTCCAGCTTCTTGATTAGGTCTCTAAGATCGCCCCGGAGCAAATGATACCCCTTTATGAGATGAAAGTTGACCAAACAAACTCTTTGTATTGAAGAGAGCCTCATCCAGCTATCATATCTAATCATATACATATAGCCAGGATAATATTGCAGTGTAGGTGAATGAAATATACCCAGGTAACTTTATGCAGCAAGGATAATAAGAAACCCAGTTGCATGTAATTTCATTCTGAACCCGTTGTTATGTTGACACCTGCAAGGGGTTATCTTGGGTCGATCTCTTGTTGGCGTATACAAGTACTCCGTACGTACGTGCGACTAAAAATGAATTGGAGAACACAGAAACCGATTAGCCCAGTAAATCACACGCTAGACATGCTTTATGATACCTAGCTAGTATCCTGGTACTTTATTGCATGTTGTAGGCTTCGGGTCCACGTGGAATGACTGCCTTCTCATGTAAAACCGAAGACAGACTTCTCGAAATCAATTCAATGTATACGGTCTACCGAGTGAAACAGAGAGACAGTAGCCATGGATACACAAGCAGAAAAGTCGTCCCCAAAGATCTTAGACCATGATCATTTGCCTATCACGACAGACCAACAGCGACAAACTGAATTCAACTATATCCTGGGATGGAGGCTTCATATCATCACAATAGGGAAAGTTGCAGACAAAATCCTATTTCTCCAATCTTACTCGATCTTTGTCTAACAATCCTGACACTTGCAGGCTTTTCTTAGGCATCTTCCTCATCAACTTTGAAGTCACCATTGTTAGTACGGCCGCCGTTTCTATCACAAATGACCTTGATGCCTTCGCAAAGAGCAGTTGGATCATCACAGCATACCTGATCACCTACATCGGTAAGAGACCCGTCCAGCTATTGAGACGCAATCTATCCATTCTCAAGATCTCGGTTATTTATATGCAACTTCTAGTCGGTCTAGTGATCTGGGCGAAAATGAGCGACTTGTTTGGGCGAAAGATAACATGTATCATGGCGATAATAATCTTCACAGCTTTCTCAGGGGGATGTGGAGCTGCACAAACAATGAACCAGTTGTAAGTTCTGTTTCAAATGTTTTTTCCTGCTATGCTGGATGGCAGTTCCGTGAGACTCTTCCTGATTTCGCAATTCAGAATCATATGTCGGGCATTTCAGGGTATTGGCGGCTCGGGAATATACTCAATTTCTATGGTCATGGTATATGAACTAGTTCCACCGTCGAAATACGCTCTGTACACTGCTTCGGCCATAGCTTTGGTTGCTCTGGGAAATGCCATGGGACCTGTGTTTGGGGGGCTCATAACCGAGAAATCGACGTGGAGATGGACATTTTTACTCAAGTAAGTAATAAGAAGTACTCTCTACCAGGAGAATTCATGTTTTAACTCACGGTAACAACCACCAGTATTCCTAGCGGCGTCGTGTCCGGAGCTCTGCTGCTTTTCTCGGTGCCAGGGGATTTTCCGAACCAAGGGAATATTATACAAAAGGAGCGACCGCGCCTTCAAAACATTGACTTTATCGGGGCACTCCTGATGCTTTCAGCAATAGCACTGACAGTCAGCGGTTTTGACCAGGCGGCTACTCTCCTCTCTTGGACAACCGCAGAGGCCCTCGGTCCCTTGTGTGCCTCGGCCGCTGCGTGGATAGCTTTCTTTCTAAGCCAATACTGGCACGCGAGCCGCCCTCGGAATATAGTAGAGCCTGTATTTCCATGGAGATTCTGCCAAAACCGGGTGATTATGGGTTTAATCATGTGCGTCTAACCCCTGGAAGTTGAGGTTGGAGCTCATCTGACACGAGCCTCTAGATCTTCATTCATGTTTGGCGCTATCAGCATCACATTCGTCTTTCAACTTCCTATCCGCTACCAAAATGCTGGGGGCTTGAATTCCTTACAAGCAGGTCTCAGGCTGCTTCCGTTCTCATTGAGCGGACCTATTGGATCCATTATTTCCGCCGGTCTGTCCAAAAGCCTGCGAATTCCTCCAATATACCTTATGATTTTGGGGAGTGTTTTGCAGATACTGGGTATCATATTCACGATGCGAGCACCCACTACCGATTTGGACTGGAATGGGTTGTACGGCCTTCAAGTGGTCATTGGTATAGGGTTCGGATTCTGTTTAGGGGCCGCCACCCTCCTGATTCCATTCGTTTTTGAGAAAGAAGATCTCGGTAAGCGCACGCAAATACCTTTCTCACCAATCAATTGAAGTCAAAATAAAACATAATGAACTAAGAACCACCGGTTAGCTGTTGGAACCGCAGCTACCGTCCAGTTTCGATTCCTTGGAGGTGCTTTGGTAGTCTCCATCGTCACCGCTGTAGGGAACAGCTGGATCAAGAATGACTTGTCAAGCTCCTTAGACCCACAGCAGATATTCTCTATCTTCAAATCTACCGAAGTTATCAACGCATTGTCGGCGAATCTGCAAACCCTGGTGCGACATGATTTCGCTGAAAGCTTCAATTTGCAGATGCGAGTTGTGCTTGGCTTTGCTGCTGGTGGAATTCTGACTACGCTGCTGATGTGGCAGAAAGTCCAAATCATGGCTCAGTAAAGACGAGCTGTTTGATTGCATGACACTAGCTAATTTCTATAGCTCATCTATATGTTGAAATACATCCTAGGGTTAGGGCTATATATTAGTTAGCGTCAGCGTTAGCGTTGTCGATGAGCGGTGAAGTTCTGAATAGTTCTACTTGCCCACAGTCAATTATTTCAAGTCATGCTCAGGTAGTACGCGAGGCTATACCCAGCGGATAGCCACATAGCAATACAACTTGTCAGATGAGTCTATTGACATTGACCCCAATACACCAGCGAAGAAATATAGAGTGTATACCTCAGGCATCCTCTCCGCCAAGTGGAGATCCCGCAGAGACTCCACCATTCATGGATGGCTCCATTGATGTTCTCGATCACCTCATTTTCTTATTTATGATCAACTGCATTTTTGTGCAACGCAGCCATCAACAAACATCAGCTTCATGTGTTTAGGCCGACCTCCCTGTCGGTGTCTCTGCTTTTCCCCCTGTCCCATTCGACCAAGTGTCCTCCACCCACACAAAAACCATTTCATCCCGAACTTTCTTCCTCTTAGTGCATCCAACCTGCTGGGTTAGGTAGTTAGCTACTGACACCTCTCCTCTACAAGCCAATGAGATAAGGCCAAACCGAGAAATAGAGACGCAAGAATTATTATTTCTGGAATCTGCATTGAACTGCATTGACCTCCGCGCTGGCGGCACTCGCCATCATGCCACGCTTTTCTCTTGATTCCGATGACCAGTCGGAAAATGACTCACCAGCCTCATTCTCTAGCAACGACCACACCACGCGCCCGCTGTCAGATAAGCTCTCCATGCAAAATGACTGTGCCGTTGGCCATCGTATTCACGCCTCTCGGTCTGTACTAGCCGTGGCCTTGGACGAAGAATGCGTCTTTGCTGGCTTGCAGGGAGGTGACATACTGGTGTGTTCTAGCACTCAGACATTGATTGAATTATGCGCTAATAATAACCGATAGGCTTGGTCTTTAGATACCTATGAGCTGGTACTATCTGTTCCAGCTCATGGGGAAAGTGTCCTGAGTTTATTCATCTCTCCAGATGGACATTTGCTTTTCTCAAGTGGTGGAGATTCGGTGGTGAATGTATGTTCGTTCATACTGCCCTGTATAGCGCATAGAATAACCGAAAACTCAGGTCTGGTCAACTACCACATTCGAGAGGCTCTACTCAATCTACTCTCATCACGATGTTGGTGATATTTTTGCTGTTGTCTACTCGCAACATCTGAACACTGTCTTCTGCGGCGGACAAAATACAAGTTTACAGGTATTTAACTCCCGTCCTAATGTCCTGCACCCCAGCTGACCCTTGCAGTGGTGCAATTTGTCTACCGATGGAGAGGGTACAGTTTCTCGCCATCCGTCCGAGCGGAGACATCGATTTTTTGACTCTCGAGGACCCGGTGGAAGCATCAATCCTCGATCAGAGGATTCAGACGCCCATAGTTTGGCCGACCACAGAGGAAAAACTTTGACCTTCAAGCGCGACCAGCATAGACTATTCTCCCATCATGGGTACATCTATTGCATGATTATCGTCCCAGGCTTGATAGAATCTGCTCCATCCGAAGAAGTGCTGTTGACGGGATCCGGTGACGGTTCTGTCAAATTATGGCGTCTGACGCAGGAGAACGATGGTGCTCCAATTCCCTGGTTTGAACTAGAGAACGGAGATGATGCTGTGCTGTCACTTGCTATTGAGGGCTCTCTATTGTACTGTGGCCTCGCTGGTGGTGCTCTTAATATCTGGAATCTTGATTCACAGCAGCTGGTCAAGCAAATTACCGAACATCAAGGAGACTTATGGGCCCTTGATATCATGGACGGCATGGCGATTGCCGGTGACGCTGAGGGAGTCATTAAGGTAAGAAATTCAAAAGCTGCTTGCATCTATGTGTCTTGTGTCAGACCATTGCTGATTACGTGTCCAGAAATTCAATTCAAGTTTTGAAGAAATTGGATGCTGGACGGCCCATGAGGGCACAATTCTCGCCTCTACTACCGGAATTTCCAAAGGTCGACATATCTATGCAACTGGCGGAAATGACAATACTGTCGCTATATGGGATTTAGCCACGTACCCGGAGCAAAAGGAATTCCAATCTATTGGAAATGGTTCGTTCAAAGATACTGTGTCAGATTTTACATAAGTAGCTAACCTTATTTAGATGACATGGTCAGCACTCTGTTCAAGTTTGTTTCTTACCAGACGATATCATCGAGCCCCAAGTTCTCAGTTGAATGTAATCAAGGAGCCACATTCCTGCGCCGGCACTGTGCGTTCTTGGGAGCGACAACAAAGCTACTGCAGACTGGTGCAGACACCAATCCGGTTGTCTATGCAAGATTTTCGGCGTCTAATCCTGGACCAAATGTCAAAACAATTTTATTTTACGGCCATTATGATGTTGTTGGTGCCGACAACAATCAACCCAAATGGCGAACAGACCCTTTTCAACTTGCTTCTGTCGATGGATATCTGTACGGCCGTGGTGTTTCTGACAACAAAGGGCCAATTCTGGCAGCTGTCTATGCAGCAGCGGATCTAGTGAGACGCAAGGCTCTTGGCTGTGATGTAGTATTCATGATTGAGGGCGAAGAAGAATCAGGTTCCCAAGGATTCGAAAAAGCAGTTCGCGAAAACAAGGATCTGATCGGAAAAGTTGACTGGATACTGCTCGCCAACAGTTACTGGCTTGATGACCATATTCCTTGCCTTACCTATGGTCTGCGGGGTGTAGTCCATGCAAATCTGATTGTGACTAGCGATCATCCTGATCTCCACAGTGGCATCGATGGAAGTTCATTGCTTGATGAACCCTTGAAGGATCTTTCTCTTTTGCTCTCAAACTTTATCGGACGTAAAGGTCATATCAATTTTCCCAACTTCTATGATTCAGTGGCCAAGTTGACCAGAGCGGAGGAAGAACGGTTCCAAGCTATTACAGAAGCGCTACTTCCATTGCATCCTCAAATAGAGGATCGTGAGGCCTTCACCAAATCTTTGATGCACCGATGGCGCGAGCCATCAATCACTGTTCACTCAATCGAAGTGCCCAGCAACAAAAATACGGGTACCACCATATCTCGACGAGCAAAGGCAACTTTATCAGTGCGCATCGTACCTAACCAGAGTGCGGACGAAATTGCATCGGCCCTCACTACCTTTGCTCAGGAGCAGTTTGACCTGCTAGACTCCCAAAATGAGCTCACAGTTGAGATTACCGGGAAATCTGATCCCTGGCTAGGCGATCCTGATAATGAGATATTCGGCACATTGGCTGAGGCTATCTCCGCAGCATGGACCCCGGATTCGGATGAGAAACGATACAACTATCCCCCGCCCTCGTCCAAGACGATCATGCGGCCGTTTGGAGCCGAGCTCAGCCGCACAGAATCAAACGATAGTGTCGCATCTCATATCGATCGAATCATTTCTTCGTCTACAACTTCGTCGAAGAAGATATCACGAAGAAAACAAAGCGCATCCAACGCTACCGCAGTGCCGACATCCTCAACCTTGACAGGGAACCAGGCAAGAACAAACGGATCGAAGCATAGTGACGACGCTGCAGAACATGGAGAAGATTCACTTTCGTCATCTCCTTCTCTTCTATCCTTACCAACACACAGCAATGGAAATGGTATCTCTCGACACGAGACTGCAGCCACACCACCATCCGCTTCAACTTCACCCGTACAACCAATTTACATTCGCGAAGGTGGATCAATCCCTACGATCCGGTTCTTGGAAAGAGAGTTCTCCGCGCCCGCTGCCAATCTGCCCTGTGGCCAAGCCAGTGATCATGCACATTTGGACAATGAGCGACTTCGGGTTATGAATTTGTACAAGAGTCGGGAAATTTTTGGCTGGGTGTTTGAAAAGCTGCCTCAACGGGCTGCTAAGTGAGCAACAGTTACCGATGTGCGTATAAAATGTGATAGAATGCTGTCATTTACGGGGAAAAGTGATTGTATGTTAAGATTTATACATGGGCAGAGAGTTCCAAGGTTCTTTAGGGTTAATCAATGTCATTGTTATTTACCGACGTTTCAAGTCTTACACTGACTCACTTTTCATAGCTTAGAGCTACACGTCTTGCATATAAATACTAACCTATGTGATTCTTCTATATTAGAATTTCAATTCGTACCCAGGCAGTTGTGCTGGACTCAAATTGTGTCTCATCTTGACCGCTGAGCTGTCCACGATGCTATCAACTGTGGTACCTATGCATTAGCTGCAAGTTCAGCGTCGTATCGTTTTCCGTAAACTACGACTTCGGACTCGTCCGCCCAAATATTGCGGATTAGCGTTCGGGTTGCAGAGTACATGGAGGGGTTATGTGGTGGCTGGCTAGCTACATGTACCTAGCCAGTTATGTTTTCAAGTTCTGGGGGTTCTGGACCTACGGATTATTCTAAAACGTTATAGATGCATATGGATGTAGCTATCTAGGTAATTCGGAAATAATTGCTTGGAAGGATTGACTAAAGTTGTTCAAATGGAGTCAAGTTCGGAGGATCTCAAGAAGATTGACCACTCACTACTAAGGTACTAAGGTGACTATCGGCTATAGAGTCCGCATACATGCGTCCAGGTGGATTCATTCCTCAAGGATTTCAACTTTAAGCACACCGGTTTTGTGAGCGAAGCTTACTGATCAGAAACGAGTCACAGAGTGGACCTCTTAGTTTATAACGAGCGATATACCAGACAGACACCTTGAATGAATTATTCTTGTCCTGCCATTATATCTTTCAAGATTCCCCAGCCTTCCATCCATTCCCTGACTGTTTCCCGGGCTTTGTTTGACAGGTAGTGCATGCAATCTCGTCTATTGAAACCCGAAACGCGCAAAATGAGTGGTTCATCCTCAGGGGAGTTTTATATACTGACTCGCGATCAAGATGAAAGTCTGCGGTAGGTTACACTTCATACTTCAAATACGGATCTTGGTCTCGTCAAATACGAAATCCTTTCAACTAACAGATGTTGATATAAAGTCTTGATTCCCAGCACCGTTTCTTCGTCGAAGTATGTGATGGGAAACTGATTCATGAGTCTATCTCAGAAGAGAAGATCTTCTCTGTAGCTGATGTGGCTACTGGTACTGGGTAAGACCTCAATTCATAGGCTATAACATATATCAAGCAGGCCATTGACAGAAATCTCATGTGAAATAGGATTTGGCTGCGTGACGTACAGAAATATCTTGATACCAAATACCCTACCGACAACAAGCGCCATTATCAAGGCTTCGATATATCAGACATACAACTTGCCAAAGACCGTACAATTCAATTCTCTCTTCACAATTGTCTGGAGCCATTCCCGTCAGAACACCATGGCAAATATGACCTTGTCCATGTGAGATTGATGGTAGCAGCTCTCAAGGAATCAGACTATGTGGGAGTCGTAGCCAACATTGCGGCTTTATTGAGTTTGTTTCCCTTACCTTTGATCTGCTTCGTATTATTATTGATATTGTGAGTGAGTATAGAACCAGGGGGCCATCTCCAATGGGAAGATTTGGATCATTCCTACTTCCTCACAAACCCAGAAAAACACTACCAAGAACTCCCCGGCATGGACACATTACGCCTCGGCATAGAGGGCCAAATCAACGCTGGAGCAAGCAGTAACGCACCAGCAGCCGTAGCAGCAGCCGCTCAATCCGCAGGCCTTACCAAAATCGCCAGATATGATTTCAGAACTCGAGATAAACCCGAGTTGTGGCCGATGACTGAGATGTGGATGGATAAGGCGCTGGAGGCTTTGATGAGAGTTTTTCTGAACAGGAGGAGACGCACTGCTGCGGATTTGTGGAGAAGTGATGACGAGATAGAGGAGGAGGTTAGGAGGAGGCTGCATGATCTTAAGGATGCGCATGAAAAGGGCTTTGTTATGCATGCGACTATGGGAATGGTGGTTGCGCAGAAGCCTTGACTTCCAATATTACCTAGGTAAGCTGGTCTATCTGGGCAAGATAGAGGGGAATGATGTTGAAGGATCTTATGATTCTATGCTCAAAAAATTATGAATTACAATCATCTATCAACAATATAGAGATTATTCGACCTCCTGAAATGCAGTATGAACTTATGCTATACACGCTTGGAGAGGGTACTACCATATTCGTTTGGCCACCATCTCGTATCGTCTCACTTTGTCAAGATTCAGTAACGCCCCACTGTCCTTGCCAGCATGCTTATCTTTCTCACCACGCTCCCTCTCTCTGATTTTCCGCAAACCATTAGGGTCATCGGCATAGATCCAGCGTCTCTTGTCGTCGTCAACCTCAACAACACCCCAACCTCCGACACGACGGCCTCCATCGACAACGTAGTCTCGGCTCGCGTTTGCGGTGGCAGTATGGGACGACTTGTGTTGCTGTTGTGGGTTCTGAGCTGTTGATGGAGTGGTGCCATTTGAATCATTCTGAACTCCAAAGTAAAGTGCTTGTTCACGCTCCTTCATTGCTTTGTAACGTGAGCGGGAAAAGGATAGTAGAAGTATTCCCAATGTAAGCTTGAAGATGAGAAGAATCAGGTAACCAGTGAGCACAAGGACAATAGTGAAGAATGTGACGGACTGTATAGGCGAAGGGATGGCGTTTTCCACTATAGTATTGAACACCCACGACAGACGATCAAGAGAGCTCGACATGACTGACTGAACTGTAAAAGGCACAGGCGGTGATGAAGGCTGCGGCAAGTTAGAGTAATGCTCATGCATCGCTGTCAACGAAGCGCTATGCTCGGTAGAGGACGCTTGCATCGGGAGCAAACCCTGCAAGAACATTTGATATGTCTGAACAGAAACTCGGAAGAACAGACAAGCCATTGGAATAACGGCTAGCCCAAGTCGCTTGGTCAGATTCTGATCTATAAAGGCGTTGGTGTAATAGTCTTTCGCTAGAACGTCAAGAAATCGTCCATAGATAGCTGGTCGTGTGTTGTTGAACTTGGCGATATATGCGTGTTTGAGCCAGTCCACAAACATTTCAGATCCTAGGACGATCAAGAACGGTCCTAAAACCTGAGCTAATTGGGGTAAAAGCGTATTTGCCCCGCCTGTCAAGGATGTAAAGAACGTCGACGGTAAGAAGGTGAAGGATTGCGGAAGTATCGAAGTGGACGAACGTGGAGAGGTAGTAAGAGGAGTGCTATTAGTAACAGATGATCGGAGTTGCTCATTCACCCCTGATCCCACAGTAAACCAAGAAGTAAATGCTCCTGTCTCAACGATATTTCGCGATGCAATGATAGTAAGCATCAACCAGAGCTGAAACCTCTCAACAACATCAGCGCAGGTCAGCTGGAAAAGATTTTCCTTTTCAAACTTCTTGAACACTGTTGATTTGATCTCTACGAATTGATTGGATAGCAGAAGCGTTATCAGTGCGTTTGAGTAGGAGTTAACGGCAACGTTGAGTGTTATCACTTGGTAGAAAAGCGCTGTTGCGTGCAAGGTTGTATATGCAAGGGCAAGCAAGAAGAGCCAGAATGGGCGCACAACTTTGCTACGCCCATCTTTTCCTCTGTCTAAAGCTTCCTGCGAAAACAGACACTCGAGCACGTCTTGTCCAATGGCAGAAAGAAGACGGTCACCAACCTCCAGTACATTATAAATGACGTAGAGTTTGATGGCGTTTTGCCCTCGAATCCAATGATACATTCGACTAGCATCGAAAGAACTCAGGACAATACAGGTGCAGATCATGAGTAGCCCTTTCAGTATATCCGCCTTGTCATCTGACTCTAATGCTGACGGCGTTGATTTTTGCCTTCGATGTTTCGGCTGCGCTGACGCCTTTCGTCGTCGAGGGTTACTCTGTCGAGACTTTAGCCTTGTATCCGGCATGCCATTCGCGGTTGAGCTGTTAGTCCCAGCCACCTCCTTCTGGGCATTGTGCGCTAGGTCAGACGGCATGTTATTTAACGTCTTTAATCTTCTGCGCCATACCCGGCCGACACCATTGATGATGAACGTAAACACGAATTGAGCTTCACGTGAAATGTTGAGTACCCAGAACGACGCAAGTATGTAAAGCGCTTTGGCGAATCGAAGTGGCAATATGGTAAACGAGTACAGCCACGAATCAAGGCAGGCTAGCGCTCCAAACCATAGCACTTGTTCCAATGCAGGTGGAAGGAGGATGAAATTCAATAATCGCTCCATCTTTACTGCCGACGACTCATATGGAGATTGACTTGCCATCGAGCGGTGGATGTAAAGAGGCGACGGCCTTGACGAGGATAGCTCTAGTTCTAGGTATGCCGGGATAGACAACGGAGGTAAGGGGATAGACCGTGGCATAGGGGAAGGATTCGGGTCGTCTGAAGGTGCCTTATGTTCTGGAAGGTCAATGTGGTCAGGAGCACCCTTATGTCTTGAGCGTAGAGCTGAATTAGAGGTTAATCGCTGTTCATCGCTCAGTGAGTTCCGTCTCGGAAAAGTCATAGGACTAGCCAACACTCGAGATGCGTGCGGATGCTGACTGATAGGAGCACTCATAGGCGCATCTTCACTCGAAATGAGGAAGCTTGGAGGGTCTTCCAGATGATTCGACCCCTTTGAGTTCCTGTTCTGATAGAAGCTACCACTGATCGACCTTAAGAACTCGGCTCTGTTCCTCGCCTTAGCCAAATTGTCATCAAATGAGGACAGCGGCCTTGGTGTAGGGACCGACTCATCCTCCCTGCCATTGCCATCTGGTAATTTTTGCATTGGTATCGAGTCCGGAGACGACATGAGCTCCTGGATCTGAGTTGGCGACAACTTCAAGACCTTTTCCTTATCTTGCTTGAGATTCTGAGGCGAGGACGTCCTATGGCGATTGCCAACACTGGTGGAACCATTTAAGTCTTCTCTATTCCCATTTAATCCCTCCAGCTGTATACCGAGACCATGTGAAGATGACTGCCGTATCCGTTGTTGTTTATCCTGGGTTGATCCATTACTTCCGGGCGCACCTCCAGTACTGCTTGATTGTGCTTCCACCACTTGCTTCGAGCCGTTACTCCAGATATGTGAAGCTACTTGATCCCACTCACGCTGCACCTCTGTATCTTGGCCCTTCTTGGACGAGCCATTTCCGTGTGTTGTGGGAAGGGAGCCGTTCGGACCGGAACCGAGGTCAGCTAGCGCAGTTCTGGATGCAGCGGAAGCCTCTTGGGAAGGGACTGGCTCTTTTTTGAAATCAGGTTGAGTGTCAGCCTCTGCAATAGGCGCCATTATATCCTAACTTGCGAGGAGCACCAGAGGTTTGGCATGGCGCATTATATCGGAGTCAAGGCGGGTCGAGGAGCCACTCCACAGTGTTCGATTGGAAAAGACAGGGAGCTCCAGTCGCTAGGCGGCGATCTGACAATATGAACGAAGTGCGGAATAGCTTGGCTCACAGGATGTCGTGATGTGTATCCGGAATAAGTGAAGTTGCGACGAGGAAGTCAGGACGACATCAGTTAGCCGGCCAAAGAGCCACTTGTTGCCTTGCTGCCTTAGCAGTGCCTGCGACTTGCCGGGAGCGGTTAGTTCCGGCACTAGTCCTATTCTGGACCACGCTATCTCTACCCTAACCCTGAGCGACGATAAGCGCTTTGAGCTGGTCCGTGCGCTGCCCTCCTGCAAATTTGGCTTCCCTATTGGCTGTAGCCTTGCTCAGCTTCTTATCCACAGCGGGAAACCGCGGGTATTATTTAGCCGTCAGGCCTTCATCTATCTCAGTTGGGTTGGACTTATGCTTGCATTGTGAACCAGCTCATCGGGGGAAATTTCACGTTTCAAGCGGCAATTCCACGGCTAAATGCCCTTTATCAAGTAAACACTCACAAACAGTACCCACATCGGGAAACCGTGTTTTGAATCAGGCAACATCTGATGGACGGCATTATCAGGCCTCCGGAGAGACGAGCATCTGGTGGCCGGGATTTTCAGCGCGCTTACAAGGCTTGCCTGTCTTGTAGACAGAAGAAAGCCAAGTGTGACATTGGGGCAGCTCCACCCTGCGCGAGATGTCGGCGCGAGCAGAGACGATGCGTGTTCAGCGAGAAGCGCTCTTGGGCCAGGAATGCCAGGAGTGGTACGATTGTTGCGCCCTGAACTAGTCAATACTGAGGTGCTAACATCTTATAGACTCATTATCTCCCAATCAGACCATGCACACTTCTCCTCAACATGGGGAGCCCGTGGTTTCATCTAATACATCGATCCACCAAGGCCATCCCACACCTAGAGAACCCATTGATTTCCAGGCCCCTTCTGAGCCTAATCAATTGACGAACTCACTGATGAGGCATGTGGTATCAAGCGGGAATGATGCTCTAAATCTGTTGTTTGAGGCAGCAGCTCACACCAATTCTAGAAGTAACGATATGACTCCGGAAAGACAACTTGGTGTTGGATCCGGTCATGGCATATCAAGAGTGCTCTCTCAGTCACTTCCACAGGCTACTGTTACTGGTACTAGTCCAGCAGCTCCACCACCTATAGAGACATCAAAAACCGACGCGAGTTTGCTTAGTGTATGGGAATCTTTCCGGGTCGTGAAGTTAGGATGGTTCACGGCAAAAGAAGCAGTAACCTTCGTTGATAAGTAAGTTGACGGTTTCTTGTGGGATGTTTGTTATTAGCATGCAGAACTGACGATGGCAGGTTTTTCGAAAATTTATCTCCCCTGTCTCCCATTTTGACAGAATTCTACCGCAGACATGAGAACCACCGCATTCTCGTAACCCACGAGTACTTTCTCTGTTGCACCATACTGATGATATCTTCCCGCTACCATGTCCTTCCTGGAATAGGAGGAGCATCAAGAAGTTTCTTTATTCACAACAGACTATGGACTCACTGTCAAAACCTAATCATGCGCCTAATGCTTGGTCAGGAACGATCCTCTCGTAGTAGCATACGAACATTGGGCACCATAGAGGCCCTGCTACTAATATCTGAATGGCATCCTCGATCTCTACATTTTCCCCCAGAAAACGACGCATGGGATTCAGATATAGCGTTCGGCGCCCCAGATGGAATGTCAGCCAATTCATCCGAATCCTCTTCAAATCAATGGCTTCAGGATGTGATCGAGCCCGCGAGGCGATCAGATCAAATGTCCTGGATGCTTCTTGGATCAGCATTTTCTCTTGCACATGAGCTAGGCATCTTTGAGCCTGAACAACGAGACCCGGATCCCTCTGATTTTCCAGACCCTGCTCTTGCTACTCATAACAAAGTCCGCAAGCAGCGTGTTCAACAACTTCTTTATGTTTACATCAACCAGCTAGCTTCACGAATAGGGTGTATGTCCTTGATGCCACAAAACCTCAACCGCGCCATTGGCAAAATACACGGTCAGAATTCAGCAGAAAATGCAACCGAGTGGACGACATTCATGGACTCCTGGATGGACCTAACTAAGCTAACGAGATCCGTCAACGATATGTTTTTCCCTTCTGCATCGTTCGCGAAACAGCAAATCCATAGCGGGCGTTATATAGGACTACTGGATCATTTCCGTCCACTATTAACACAATGGCGCGCTCGTCATCTAGATGCGCCGACTGGAATGAGTACGAATTTCGTCAACATCCTCCATATCGAGTACCACTACGTGCGAGTATACACGCATTCATTTGGAATGCAAGCCGTTGTCGAGCGAGTTTTGGCCGACGCATCAACCAATTCCGCCTCAAACAATACCACCACCTACAATAACAACAACACCCTCGAATCAGCACCTACTCAACACGCCAACACCGAAATAAACCTCGACCCCATAGACCACGAATTCATCCAAGAAGTAATTGATGGCTCCTGCCAAATCCTGAAAAAGGTCATTGAACTTGCACAAGCAGACAAACTCCGCTTTTCGCCCGTCCGCATCTTTCTTCGCGTTACTAGTTCATCGATTTTCCTTCTGAAAGCGTTGAGTCTGGGTGTACGTCACACAAAACTCCAGGAATCTCTCGATGTTCTTGAGAAGAGTATACAAGCTCTCAGATCGAATATCCTAGATGACGTCCATCTCGCGTCGCGATATGCTATTTTATTGGAAGTGCATCTCTCGCGATTGAGGCGGAACCTGGTTGCTTCGTCTTCATCGACTGCTATGAATAAGATTACAAATCCAGGAGTAGGAGTCAATACAATCATGCCACCATTCTCGTCGTCGACTCGACATAGTACCAGGCCATCATCAACAACATCTCTCTTCCGGGGCGGAGAACCTGGTATCACAGATCCGAATCACAATCGCATCTACACTAGCAACAACAACATGAGCGAGAGAAATGAATCTGACGATGTTGTAATGACCCAGACGATGTCGTCCTCTTCTTCAATTTCAACATGCAATGAGAATACAGCGGCGGATCGTATGGTGGATGAGAATGACTGGTTGTTTTCGCTACCGTTCGATCCATCCATGGCGCCTTTTGGGCCGAGTGGTGGGCAGTTATCTGGGTTTGACGGTGGGACGCTGGACTTTTTATGGAATTTACCGGAGTAGACGGCGTTTCGTGGTATCTCTCAACATACTTATGAGAAGCAATAGGAGTCTGCAATAGCTACATACATTCATTGTAGACATGTGATGAATATATACAGATAAATATTTGCTAATATGTTAAAACTGGACAGAGCTATTTCACTGCATATAAGGGTGCACCAATCCATTGCTTCTCTGTTCAATACTTGAAGAGTCCCGAGTAGACAGGGATGGAGGCAAATCAGCAGCGTGGGTACCCCAAGAGGTTTCGTTGCGGCCCAGTGTGAGAACAAGTTCTGATCCGTCAGTAAAAAAGCTGTGGTCGATCCAGTTCTTGGTGTAAGGTTGGCCATTCAAGGTGGCAGACTGAATATAGATATTCTTGTACTCCGCATCGAAGTTAACTGTATTGATAGTCGAAGTCTTGTTGGTCAATGGTGAAGTGTACTGTACAGATTCAAAGAAAGGCGGGATGATGAAGTAGACGTTCTGAGCTGGGTTAGGGAATAATCCCATCATTGACATGGCTACAAATGCACCCATAGTTCCTGAATCATCATTGCCGGGAAGTCCACCAGGCGTTGTTCCGAAGTATTCGGGAATATAATAATGAGCGCGACTAGCCGACTTGCCTGGTCGGCCAGCGTAATGGTACTGGTAGACAGTAAGGAATGCAGGCTCGTTGCCAATGTAAGTAATTTGGTTATCATGCATGTAGTCAAGGCGTTTAACGAAAGTAGATGGTCCACCGAGGCTTGTGATCAGAGTCGCCATGTCATGCGGGACGAAACTATACTGCTGTCAGCACTCGACAAGTATGCCTTTGAAGAATCCATAACTTACAACTGATACTCCCAAATACTCGACTCAAAGGTCTCTCCGGCGGAGTTTTGTAGAGAGCAGATAGACCCACTATTGTCGATGTTTGAACACATGAGAGGATCCTATCAGACGCTTCGTAAGCGGGTACTCATCCTATAGTATAAAAGTCTGGACCTACCTGGAAGCCCCAAGTTTGGTTCAAGTACTTAGGTTGGAAGAACCCTGTGAATCCAGTGTTGGTTCCGTTGATGAAAGAAGTCTGATCCGCCTTGAAGAGATTCTGCCAATATCCCGAAGTCTTTTCGTACTTCTCGGCGTCGGATGTTTTGTTCATACCGCGTGCAACTTGTGAAATAGCAAAGTCGTTATAAGCGTATTCCAGAGTCCGTGAGATACTACGTGTCATGGTGCCAAATCCAATGTAGTCAAGGTCCTGGACTGGGATGTAGTTGAGAGACTTCCAGCTTTGCAGTCCACCGCGGCCTTCGTTCGACCAGTCATAAGGCTCTTCCTCAGCATCCTTCTGGATGGCAGCGTATGCAGCCTCCCAGTCGATGTCATCGGTAAGACCTTTGATGTAGGCATCAGCGATGACATTGTCGGCATTAGATCCACCTTGAGTGTAGCCCTTGCAGAGTGACATACGGCAATCAGGGAGCCATCCCAGATGCTGTTGTGTATCAACCAATGACCGAACAATCTTGGTCACTGTCTCGGGGTCTATCAAAGTCAAAAATGGCATCTGTGAGCGAAAAAGGTCCCAGATACTAACCCCAAAGTCAGCATGGATTCAAGTAAATGCAGTCCTAAACAAGACCAAATCATGAAGCACTGTCACGTACCAATAAAAAGAATCAAAGTACGGCTCGGAGCTTTGCCAAAGTGGGTTTTCTCCAGTGTAGTCTTGGGGCTGTGTCATGGTCCGGTAGATTCCACTGTAGAAGTTGGTGAGAAGCGTTTTATTGATGCCTTCCCGGGATACGCGAATGGGACTTAGTTTCTCTCTCCATGTGCTCACTGCTGCCGAGTGAGTAGACTCAAAATCAAAATGCGGAATTTCTTTTTCTGCGTTAGAGCAAGCTTGATTTTCACTGATGAAGCTCAGACCGACGCGTGCAAGAACTGTTTGGTCCGTTTCGGGTTTGAATCGCACCCATGCGCCACCCTTGAAGGTAATACAAAGTCAGCATTCATTCCAGCCATGAAGACAATTCAATGAAAACATACGGGCAAAGGATAGCCATTAATGCTTCTAGAGATTTTGAGCGATTTCGCGTCAGCAGTAGCACGTGAGTTAACAAAGATACCATTATCACGAATTCCAGCGGAACTTTGGAAGTCAGCACAGAAGTAGGCTACGTAGTTGCCAGAGCCGAAGCTGGGTAAGAATCGACCTGAACCCGACATACGACCAGTCGATTCATCGACATCAACGGTTGCGTTGTCTTGTCGTGAATCGGACAGATCAGTCAAGTCCAACAAGATAAGTGGGCTATCAGAGGGATTCCCACTGGGAAATTGGAATCGGAAGAGGGATGTGTGTTGAGTGGTGGTCATATCAACTTTGATGCCGGTATTCAAAGTGACAGCGAAGTATCCTGGGGTGGCATTGACGGAGGCAGTATCAAATGACACAGGTCTTTCCTTTTTCGGGTATTTACACCCGTCGATTGAATCATTGGCACAGCTTGCGTAAGGAAAAAGAGGGAAGTTCCCTAAAGAAGGCGAGCCACCCGTGCCAGAATCATGCAGAGATGAAAAGCCGGTGATTTTTGCACCATCCAAGGTAAAACCACCCTGGCTGGACCCGGAGTTGGTATCAGCGACGGCTTTTGCCATGCCGTGAGGCAATGTTGCACCGGGGAAAACATCTCCTAAAGATCGTATGATCATGAGTTTACTGTTGTAGTCATATCATAGAGATTCAAAGCACATACCTCCATTAGCGGTTCCAATTAGAGGATCGATATACTGAAGAACATCGTAATTCAAAGAGCTGTTGCTGGCAGAGACCGCACAGCCTAACAGAGAGCTCAACGACAAAAGAGTGAGAGCGCGAGCCATGTTGACTATGCAGATGCAAAATTTCAAAAGAGCGACGCGTTAAACGGGCAACAGAACGGCTCCATTCCAGACAGGAACGCGAGGGAAGAAAGAAATATATAAAATATTCCTGGACACATGGTCGACTAGTAGTACCAACGAGGGGTACATACTACAAGGTATGGACATTTTTCTTGATTCGGTCGAGCCTGCAGGTACTAGCACGCATTGCTCTCGGGGTGCTCTCCATGCTAGTATGTATCTCGACGCATTATTGAGCGTGAATTCGTGCATCTGGACCTGTAGAAGTGCGGAGATAACCTGGACGCTGCGGACAGGAGCATGGTGCCTGTCGATCCTTGCATGTTACGGATTAGAACTGTCCAGGATGCATGCTTTCAATGATGATAACGTTGCATCGTGTGCTATCTTATCGTTGTACCGGTACCAATGCAGCGTGGGAACGAGACATGGAGATGGCCGAGAAACAAATTGTAGTGCAAGTCAGTAGTACAGGATCAATGAGTCAATGACTGACTTGGAAATCAAATTCTATCAGGTGATTCGCAAGACAGGGAAGGAGCGAACGGCGAAGCAATGTAAAGGAGGAAAGAGCGCCCCTGTCGATCCTTCGTCCGTCTGCTCCTTCCTTGTTGGCAAACATCCATACAGCCACCACTTTCAAACTTATGTATGTAGTACTTCCAAACTTTTCATACAACTGACAACTTCAAATTATAACCTCACCTTTTATCTTACTAGAATGAAAAATTCACCTTGCACCCTTCATTCGCTTGCGCAAAGGGTATTAGTGGATAGTCTACAATGGCGTATTTCCTAATTTGGAGTAGCGTTGCTCTGACCAGAACTAAGAGATGCGCTAAACCCTAATGGAGTAAGAGGATCGGCGGGCACTCCCGGATTCAATCTCTCTGTAAGTGGGGCTCTGATAAACATATTCCATCAGACAAAAGTTTTGTTTAACTGGTGATGGGGCATCACATTGGATACACCATTGGATTAACCCTGTCAGGCTTAATCGGCGCAGGTAATTTGCTGTCTACAAAAAAAAACCAATTTAATGACCGTGGTGACCCTCAATCAAACCCTTCGCGACAACTTTTCTACATTCCTCCAACGCCCTCAATTGTCCGGCGACCTCGCCCAGCCTGCCGATGACTTCCTTATTCCCCCGTGAAAAACCAAAAATCACGTACGGTATCCCGACGTCGTGGCAAAACTCCTTGACGTACTTCTGCGCCCGGCGCAGGTTATGTCTCGGGATGCGAGGGTACAAATGGTGGACGACTTGGAACTGGAGACCGCCATGGACGAAGTCCAACCAGGGCGGACAGTCGACATCCATTGTGGTCCGAAGCATTTTCTGAGCGAATGACTCGTGAATGCCCAGGTTGGCGGTCGACATCGCGAAGTGACTGAGCGTGAGTTGTACGTGTAATGGAGCGGTGACCATGTGTGATATGAGGAGAAACGTGAGGCGGGACGACCAGGTCGGGATCCGGAGGTACATTGTCTGGTAGCCGAACCAGTACCAAAAAAACACCTGGCCTGCCATTTCGAGGTATCGATGCCACCATGCTGGTCCTTTGCGAGGCGCTTGCGTCGGACTCATTAGGTATGACCATGATAGTACGTACAGGTTGAAACGGCCCATTAGAAGAATGGGATAATAGAGGTAATGTTGGTACTTGATCAAAAACCGTGCCGCGGCGTTAAAAGTCATGTCTCGGTCGTAGTAGGTTGAACGCAGGGAAGTGAAAAATCGATGAGAGATGGCGAAAAACGGCATGTGCTCGATGTCAGGATCGTGCTCGGGCGAGTTGGTGACTATGTGATGCACGTTGTGATTCCGCTTCCACCAACCGATTGAAAGACCACCCAGGAAATCTGCAATGAAGATCCCGATGCAGGTGTCCGTGTGGAATCCATGTGTTATACCCATATGGCCGGCGTCGTGAGCCGTGAATACCAACTGGTGCCAGAACAATCCGAGAGAGAGGCCCGACAGAGCATAATATGAATAGTGAAGAAATGTCGCGAAGAGAATGAAGAGTGTCATGTATCGGGCAAAGTCAAAAGCGTAAGAGCCATATGAACACTGGTAGAGTCCTTCAGAGCGCAATCTTTCATCGAGCTGGCGGTACTTGAAAACGATCTCGTCTTGTGACCTTTTGTCAAGAGGAGGATATTCTGAAAGATCTGTTGGTATTGCGTGGGCTGTTAATGCTTCCGCAGATTTGACTTGCACAAGTTCTATTTCTGATAAGGATATGGATGAACCTCGAGGAATAGGCGTCTCATTGCCTGCATTCCTCGAACGAACTTCATTTCTTGTCTCGAGCACTGGCGATGGTGGTGTAGGATTTCCAGATGAGCTAAAATCCTGCTCGGCATATAGCGCTTCGTCTTCCACGTGCTTCGATACCAGCATTCTGAATGTTCCTCCCTGTATCGGAGGCAAGAAATTTTCCCATTTCCCGTGTATTTTTCCTATCACAAACTTCTGCATATGTACCTGTGCTTCCTTTGAGTGCAGTGCTTTTATTTCGTCTGTCCCGTCGCGACCGACCATGTGCAATATTGATTTATCTCCGCCTGGGTGATATGGTAGCCAGGCGTCGGCGCTCACCACCTGACCATCCAATATGACTATCTTTCGCCCATGTGCTATCAATCCCTCGATTTCTCTCCGAGACCACACGCGATTTCTGGGTGACACCATCTTGGTGGCTGCACGCGGGGTCTGAAGGTTAACTTCAGGCCCCGGACATATGATGATGATGTATGCTCAGCCTCAGACGCAGAAGAGAATGAGGATCGTACCTAGTATCGTATATTGCTGTTGTTGATTTGTCCCAGAGTTTCATATTCTCTGGAAGTGAAAAGTGGGAGCACCTGTATTCAGATGATGTATAATGGGAGTAGTTTTATTGGGGTTGCCTCACAATCCCTGTAGCCTCACATTATATCTACACCGACATGGCGGGCGGCAGAATAGGGGCGAACGCCCTTGGCGTGTGAGATCAATTAATGTGGCACGGTGTGCTGTCGCTTACTTTCAATTCCTGGGTTCCTTCACCTCACATCTCTCATCGCGCAACTGAGCAGCAGGCTCCCAGTTGAAATGTCGATGGTTGAGAGCACGCCTGACTCGCCCACCATGGCCGCACCGGTCGCCGAACAGGTGGAGCTGGAGCTCGCAGAGGCGTCCCAGCCTGACCTGCCGCTGCATGTCATAGGCAAGCCGCCGTCGCGGTCCACCCAGCTCGTGGGCCTCGAGCAAGAGCAGGTGTCGCTCAACAATGGCGGAAAAGCAAAGAAGCCGCTGTCGTTTTACATGACTTTTCTGGCGCTGAGCATTTGCGTGTTGCTCGTTTCGCTAGACGCAACAGCGCTGTCGGTCGCGGTGCCGGTGAGCTCAACACCACAAGCCATTAGAGTCTGCTGACTAACGGATGCCCCAGGTGATAACCCACGACCTCACTGGCACCACGCTTGAGGCCTTCTGGGCCAGTCTCTGCTTCCTCCTCGCCGTTGTGGCCGTGATGCCCATCATAACGAGTCTCTCCGATGTCCTGGGCCGCAAGATCCCGCTCTATGCCTCCTTCATCATCTTCATCACCGGATCCATCGTCTTCGCCGTTGCCAATAGCATGGGCATACTGATTCTTGGCCGTGTTATGCAGGGATTGGGAGGAGGCGGTCTTGATGTTTTGGGAGAGGTCGTTCTCGCCGACATCACCACCTTGAAGGAACGTCCTCTGTACCACTCCAATGTATCGTCAATCGACCTTCCTCTCTCAAACCAGCAGCGCAAACACGTCCTCCAAAAGCAGCAGCCCGAACAACAATAACAACATGGACCTGTCCCAGTCCCAATCAAGTCTGCCCCTTGCCATAGCCGCCCGCCCACCACCACTAGCCATACCTTCTCTCGTGAACAACATTTCCAATAAATTACGAAACAGACTCTCCTTCAAAAACGTGCGCGCTGTATATACAGAGCGAGAAATCCTAAAATGTGAAAATCAGACTGTAAGACTATTGACGCAGCGCAATATGGACATTTTTCTGATTGAGTAAAATCTTCATGATGCGTGTGTCCATCGAGTGGAGAATTTGTATATGTTGTAGTGGCTGCAGTAATTGCTATGAGTATTCCTCTTGAGTAAGTCTAACTGACTCACTAGTTATTTCTTGCTTTACTAATATTTATTCTGCTAGTATGTAGTGTGATTGTTTAATACCACCTCTGTACTTATCATGTATTCCTCTTACCTCCTGCTTGAGGACGGTGTACACATTCGATACGAACCATGAGAACGAGTTTCTCCCTCCCGCCATGACCTCGCGATACACATCCTCAATCGGTTATTCAATAGTCCTATTATTATTATCTGATCAGTGTACTGGGTCAAATGGCATTGACGAAGCCTGCTTGTTATTCTTAGCACACGACTGCATAAGGGACTATAGCCCGGTGCAGCTGCAACAGACCAGCAGGCTTGGACGCGACCACTCATTGAATACTGTTAGAGCAAGTTGACAGTTTACTTGCTTTTGTTCTGCCATGCAGAGTCTTTATTCTTAGATTGAATCAATGGTCATGTCATGATTTAATTGTGTCTTTGTCTGGCACAAATTACTCAAAATATCTAGAATATTTAATACAAGGGTAGGCACTACATGCTACCTAATAAACAGCTAAGTTGTGCATATAGCTCGAAAGACTAAAGACCCATCAAATCACGAAACGCTAGTCATATCAAATTCTTGAGTCCCTAGAATATCAATCATGTCCTGCCAAGTCGCGAGATCAGTCGGGCCTGGGAAAGTAAAGGCCTCTGAAATCTGCGGGCTAGACTCCATTAACGGGCCTGAAGGCCACATGGTGCTGTCCCAGCCTACAGCAAGAGACTGATGTGATTGTACTTGTGTAAACTCGGGGCCTGACAGCGAGGTTCGAGCATTTTGAGAAGATGTCACCCTGGCTGCTTGAGAATTTTCTTGCTGACGCGACTCGCTTCCTCTTCTTCTGCCCACGCTGTTTGGTCCTACTTCGCAATTGCCTGTGCGAGACGACGTTTGTTTTGTTTTGGACGACCTCTTGAGTCTCTCAATACACATTTCAACTACCTTGACCTCTGCCAGACGGAAATCGTTAATCCACATCTCGTGTTTCTGTTTGTCGCAGTATGACTCCAGGTCGTTGATAACGGCATCGACGTTGTGCGTGCCGCGAGACTGCTCTTGAATGGCAAGTACACCCAACACGATAGCGCTGTTGAAGAGCTGCGGCGCACCAAGACACCAAGTATAGTGCTCGCCAGGCTCAGAATTGTCGTCATGTTCAAGCCGTGTCTTGAGATCGGCGCAGGCAGACGCGAAGCATACATCACGGCTGAAAGCATGCTGGTCGGTGATTGAAGAACGCCATATGTACGGGCGATGTAAGGTAATTCTAGCGAAATGAAATGCTGTGTGAAGATATAGTCGGTGCCAGACCAGGTAAGAACAGCTTGAGTCCAAAGACAGGTCTGCATTCTCGAGTGCTAAGTAAGTAGGCAGAGTATCCCTCCACGCAATCAGTTGTGCATCTAGTTGCATCACCTGGCGATATGAAGCGGCTTGAATGCCAAATGTTTGTTCCTGGATCTGTCCAATGATTTTACCCAGTCCCTGGGAGAGAATAGCGAGGACAGCGGGTGTCGGACTTGTCTCGATAGGTTCTGCAGTCACTATTAGGGCTTCTTCATCAATCATATCGTCGAGAAAAACGTTCTCCGGCACGCAGGTCAGAGACTGGGCGTCCAGAATACAATAGGGCCGCCCGAGAGCAAGGGCGATCATTCTATCTAAAAGATATAAATGACACCAGAGTCTTCGTCTAGTTTCTACTACACGGCGAGGAAGTCGCCAATTTCTTCCATCAATATGAAAACCTTGGGCTATGGCCAAGCGTGCAGCGAAACCGATTGTCAGCCAACTCTCGGTGATTCGCTGGGCAAAGAGACAATAGCGAGTAACCAAGATGCCGGCTCGAACCAGATCAGAGCTCTCTCCATAAAAGGAGGGAGCTATAACGATGGCTTTTCGGCTAGCCCAAAAGAAACTCAAAGAGGACTCCTCATACTCCCTCTGGGTTTCGGGCGCTGCGCCCCGTGGACAGTCAAGATATGCTCCGATGGCAAGAACCATGAATAAAAGCGCCAGCCACCGAATGTCAACAGTCGTCACGTCGTCGTATCCCGCCTGTCGGGACCAGAAGCGATCATACTCTCTTCGGAAGGAAGATGGGTGGACAGCATCCATGTTCCAGCTGACATGCGCAAAGAACTTATCGACCAGGCGGTCTACAGTCAACTTTTGACGTGGTAGGAGACCTAGAAGATCCCATAGCTGAGAGAAAGGTCCAACTTCGTCGCGAAAGGGCCGGGCATTCATGCTTCGCCGGGATGTGTTGGCTCCCGGTTGAACGTACGGCGCTTGAGAGTCAATGAGTGCTGCAGCTACTTGCGGTCCAAAGTATGAACTGCCGAAGAATGCCGGTGCACCGCGTGACTTCCAGAGCTGTCCTATCTGAAGGCTTTTCTTGTTTCTACTCTGACTGGACTCGTTGTTATTTCTTTCTCCAAACCGGCCATCTTCGCCACGTTGGTTCTCGTTGCTCTCATCATCATTGGTAACCGCTATTGTTGGTTGATGCTGGACTGAAGCTGAGCCTGGAGGATCTCTAGCATGTAGTTCGGAACGAACTCGATGTCTTCTGATACTTGGTCGCGTAGAACCAGTATTTCTGCTATATGATGCTTGAGCTGTACTCCGCGGCTCAGGCGGGGTACAGAGATGCGTGACATTTCGGGAAACACAGTTCTGACACGGCGTGGACCCGTTACACTGCGGCCCAAGTCAGAATTCTTATAGCAATAATCCAAACCGGGGATTCAGAGTTAGAGGATTAAATGATACGGACCTTCTGCTTCCTCGCATGGCACTGTGAGCACGCTTTTGCCGTTCGGCCGCGGCTCCGTCGTAGATGCATTGGCCGCTGTCTATAACCAGTCGTGTCCGGGTCTGGTGTCAGGGATTGTGCTCCCAACATCTCAGTATTCATGTCTCCAGCTGTTCTCTCTTTTCTCCTATTCGCCTGTTCATTCAGCCGATATCAACTTGCCAAGATTGGTGCATCGGTCAAAGTGCCGGGTGAGTACGATTCCCATTTTCCCGATAGCTTTCGGCTTTTAGGAATACCATTTTTCCGATCGTAGCTACGCCCACTACAGACATCTTACAACTCTACTAAGCATCTCTGGACAGCAGAATCGGCTCATGGGTATCGGTCACGACAAGGTACCCCGATTGTTACATGGTTGTATAGGAAATCCTTCGGCTTTGGATACCACTGTAAATTTCGCAGCAGATGTCCTATTTAGATCGTCGGCAAAACGATTCATGGAAATGGATGGGCTACAAATCCCTCGATTTTCCGGGATGATGGTGCAGGAAGAAAAGCTTGAGTTTGGGAAATTATCATCTGGATTCAAAATCGATATCTTTGACTTGAGAGCTGCAGAGCCATAGCAAAAATTGCCTCTTTGTATCACACGAAGGTGTTGTTCGAACCATTGCATTTGGGTTTACCGAAAACAATGCCTGAAAATTGGAAAAATCTCCTGGAGGAGCAAAAAGCGTTTGAAGATGAAGTTACGAAAATCGAAGAGTGGTGGAAAACACCCCGTCAAGCCAACGTCAAGCGACCATGGACGGCAAAAACTATTGCTTCTCTGCGTAACACCGTACCATTTCCTTGCCTTGTCAATATCTCCGCTCTCAAGCTATGGGACTTGCTCCATGAGAACCGTAGCAGAGGTACTGCCGAGCTCACATTTGGAGCTACCGATCCCATTGCGGTCAGCCAAATGGCCAAATATATGAGAACCGTCTACCTCTCTGGTGGATTGTCCGGATTCAGCGAAAATAATTATCCTGGAATGGATCATGCCGACTATGTAAGTAAATATCGAATCCCATACCTATGACCCTGAGTGATGTACCAAAATGAAAAGTACGACGTACACTGGAAATGCTAACAGTCGATTTGAACAGCCATGGGATACTGTACCCAAAGTGGTTGAAAAGATCTTCAAGGCTCAACAATGGCATGACCAGAGACAACGTCAATTCCGAATGCAACACCCAATTGAACAGCGGGACACACTGGAGAACTGGGACTACCTTATGCCCATCATCGCAGACGGTGATATGGGTTTCGGATCCCTGACAGCTACCCTCAAATCAACCAAGGCCCTTGTTGAATCCGGCGCAGCCGGAATTCATATCGACGATTTAGCCATTGGCCTGAAAAAATTCACTATTGGTCAAGGGCGCACTATTGTCCCTACTTCTGAGTATGAAGACCGCATCAAGAGTGTGCGTTTACAGCTCGATATCATGGGTGCAGAAACCCTGCTCTTTGCAAGGTGTGATCTCGACCATGCAGATTTCATTACCTCTGTCATTGATCCTCGGGATCATGAGTATGTTCTTGGAGCTACAAAATCTATTAGGCCTCTTCAAGTGATTATCGATGAGGCTATCGCGTCTGGAGAGTCGCCAGCTGCTGCGAGAAGCGATTGGCTTGCTTCAGCGGGTATTATGACTTTCGACGAGGCTGTAGAAGGGCGATTACGCGACTTCGAACACCAGGCCAAAATTCCCATCAATAGTCAATCGTGCGAAGACTTACTAAATCAATACAAGTCCCGAGTAGGCTACGGTATGTCGCTTTCCCAGCGCCGTGCTATCGCCGAAGAGCTTCTGGGAGTTAACATATTCTTCGACTGGGAAATCCCTCGCTCTCACAATGGCCAGTACCTGTACAGATCTACTGTAAAGGCCATCATTGAACGTGCTACTCTTGTGGTTCCGCTGAGTGACGTCTCTTGGGCACGCATGGACCTGCCCGACTACAATGACATCAAGACTTATCACGAGACCATGTTGAGTCGTTTCCCCGGCCGTCTTTTTGCATTTGCTTGGGGCGGCGAGTGGGGGTTTCCATCATCAGCAGGGTGGACGCCAGAGAGACTAAAAACGGTGTCGCAAGATATGGCTATGGACTACGGGGTAGTCTGGCAGATACAGCCCATGTACATGATCCAGGGCGTCAATATGGAGATTGAAAAGTCGGCTGAAATGTGGGTTAATGAAGGAATGGGTGGGTATTATGAGAAGATCCAACTGAATGCTACACAGAGGAAGCCCTGGAAGGTTGATGGTTATGAGAAAATGAGCTGGTGTGGCGGATACTTGAGTGATGCTTTTTTTGCGGCTGTAGCGGGGGAGGAAATACACAAGAATCATTGAATGTTGCTTTAGATGACGAGGATTATAGTGTCTGAGCTATGAGTGTCATCTCTATTGCAAGTATCGATCGAGATCCGCACGTCGGAAAACCCTGCACAAGTGAACTCTCCATAAAATGACTATTCTATCTAAGTACATGTACTATCGTTCCACGATCATCAAATACACAGTATGTAGTATATTGGAGAATCTTCATTGCAACTCTTCAATAGCTTATCTAGATACTTTAATATGGGAGTATCATGATTATATATAAAAATGCTATAATACATTTTATCCCATCTCGCCATTCTCATCGCCTAATGATTTACTAATCAGTGATACGGATCACTCTCTCCCTGGCCACAGCCCTAAGCCTCCACCACCTAATTCGAAAATCTTCGCCGCCTTGAGGACACAAAGATCATCAAATCTCTTTCCTATTATTTGCATTCCTATAGGAAGCTTGGTCACACCATCGGAAGCCGCCCCCCATCCACACGGGACGCTCAACGCCGGATGACCTGTAGCATTGAAAGGCGAAGTGTTATTAGTAGAACCTGCTGCAAGCTTGAGCTTATCAAGAACAGAATCTTGAGTCATGTCTGGATGAGGAGGTGCTACTGTTGGAGCAGTCGGCGTAATGAGAACATCAAAATCTCCGCTAGCAAAAGCTACATCGTAGGCTCTACGTAGTTGGAGAACGTGGCGGTGAGCTTTCCCCTGGGCTGATATTGGTAGGTATCTTGGATCTGTGAGCAACTTTTCGCCCAATATCGTGTTGATTACTGCAGGGTTATGCTTCGTAAGTAAGTCACACATTTCTTGATCTGGGGGCCAGCGGTGCTCAAAATGAGGCAGGTCATGGATCAAAAAGTCGCCTGCCCTACCCCCGAAGCCATGAGATGCCATCCGGTTGCGTGTAGCTGCTGTCCAGATCAAAGCGCCCTTGGAATGTAGCGGAATTGATATATCCGAAACGTGACAGCCAGAAGCCGTAAAATGTTTCACCGCAGCATCTTTGACTGTACAAGCTACAGCATTGAACATTTCCTGCATATTGAAGCTTTCCACGATTAGGCCAACGCGCAATGGTCTTCCAGTCCCTGAAAAGTCTGTCACTTTTCCATCTCTTGGCAGTGATTTGATGAAGCAGGCAAGTTCTTCATGATACGGTCTTACGTCGTGTCTCAAGGGGCCCTCAGGACTCATGCGTGCGTCAAGACCATCATATCCAGCGATGGCTGACAGACAAAGAGCAATATCCTCTACAGTTCGAGCCAAAGGCCCAACATGATCGATCATGGGCAGAAGACCAGCAATTCCTGTGTATGGGACCAGTCCGTGGGTAGGTTTGAGACCGTAGATTCCGCAATATGCTGCTGGGATTCGAATGGAACCGGCTTGGTCGCCACCAATGGCCAGTTTGACATCAGGACCCGCATTCTGCAGACCAGGCACGGAGGCCTCTCGAGCAAGCCCAAGCGCAACGAGTGAGGCGGCACCACTGCTGCTACCACCGCTGTTGAAATTACGAGCCCATGGGTTATGAACAGGGCCGGATGCAGCGCTGTAGGACATGGGCGATAGAGAGAAATTTTCACAGGTGGTAGTCCCCACAATGGTAGCACCGGCAAGCAAGAGTCGCGACACTACTGAAGCATCGATATTGGAGTGAGGATAGTTCCCGGTGGTTGAGATGAACTGAGGAAATGTGCCCAGAGTCTGAGGAATACCTGCTATTGCAATAGTATCCTTCAATGCTATGTGGTGTCCTTCAAGAAGACGACTATCTTGTTTGAGTGCCTTGAGCTTGAATAGATGACACCAAGCATTGAGGCTATTGTTTCGGTCCAGATCGGGTTTGCAATAGGAACGCTGGCCGCCCTCCGTGGGTACAGGATTCAGTCTTGGGTCGATATAATCTTCCAGAGCATCGACGTCGGTAGCGATAGCAAGCGCTGATTGAACGGCGAGGAGGAAGGCGGATTCATCATCAGATGAGACTTGAAATCCACATTTGTAGCTCAAATCTCGGAGAACTTCTAGAGTAATGGGAGAATTGCTCCTTGTCTAGCGTCAGTGACCGTGTCATACCAATACATGGATTTTTGGATAATGAAAGGCAAAACCTACTCCGGGTTCTCCGAGAGAAAAGCAAGAGACATATGTGGTGATTTACTGGGAGTTGGTTATAAAGGACTATTTGCCTCGCACTCAGTTCTGCCCGTGCATACTTCAACTATTTGACATGACAAGTTATGCCAAATATTTAGATCAACAAATAGGTGAAAAGCATGCTTAAAACATTCTCGAATACAAAATGCGAATGTATTCTTCAAATTTTATTAAATGAGGCCAGACATTCCTCTAGACCAACTTTGCAATGCCCGACGGACAATTTGCCGAAATGAAAAATTGTTGTGGTCAAAAATCATAAACCCGACGAAAAATATTCTGGGTCTTTCGAAGAGTTTCCGATCTCATCAATCAATCAAAATTGACTTAATTTTTATGACATTTTTCTTCCATAAAGTGACACATAGAGGCTGAGTAGTCTGCATCTACTCTGTCGAGGGCTTAGCCACACGACGAAATGAAATGCATACAATATCCTAGTGGCATCAAAGCCGTCTTCTTCGACTTCATGGGAACCTGCCTAGACTGGTTCTCCGGAATCACAGCAACACTTCCTGAACGACTGGACGAGGAAGCAAAACGATCCTTATCTATTGCCTGGCGCGAAGCTTTTTTTGCAGACATCCACGAACGCTTTCAGCAAGGATTGCCAGTGGAATCTTTCGACACGACCAATGCGCGACAGCTGGATCACGTTTTGAAGAAGCACGGAATTGCACTAAGTGATACAGAGAAGATACAACTCGTCCAGGCATGGCATATTATGCCCGCCTGGGAGGACGTTGCTGAAGGGCTGATGGACCTCAAAGGCCGGGGTCTAGAGCTTTTCGTGCTAGCAAATGGTACAACACGATTGCAACTCGACCTAGTGAGGTCGTCCGAATTATATGGATTTGATATGCTTTTTTCGAGCGAGCTGCTGAATCTGGCTAAGCCTGATCCAAAGTTCTACGCAACGGCGCTGAAACTCACTGGGTATCGTCCGGAAGAGACAGCTATGGTAGCAGCGCATGCGTACGACTTGCGGGCGGCACAAAAGCTGGGTATGAGAACTGTTTACATTTCACGGTGGACGGAGGATACACAGGTAGATTTACGTCAAGTGTATGAGGATATGGATGGGTTCATTGGGTCTGTAAGGGGAGATAAGGAGAAAGAAGATAGCCAAGACGCAGGGATGATGCGTCATTTGTCCGTGGCTTTAGGGTTAGAAATAGCAACAGATATTTAGCTAGATTTTATCTTCGAAAAACAGTTCATTCGTGTATTCAAAGTCTCTATTCTTTCTCAAATTTGTTGAAAATTCCATGGCCATTCACTTGATATTGATGATGAATAGGACTGCCCACTTGCTCGTTATTACGACAAGAAATCATCCCGACTTCGGCACCAACTTGACAAATTGTAAACAACCTTGGGGAGAAGCCTTATATGGCCCATGCTTCATTCCGGGCAGTCTATAAGCATAAGCCCCGGTACTCCAGGATTGACCAAGAGTGACATCTTCCAATCCCCCTTGGATGAAACAGACTTCTTCAATGTATGTGTGTGTGATGATCTCATCGGTGACTGATGTTGCGCCTGGTTCGTACCACTGAAGCACGGATTTGTGGTCAGAATCTCGTTCCCCATTCACGAGTAACTCCCAAATTCCAGGTCCGATCGAGTACCATTCGCCGTCGGGTGGATTTTGCACGGGAGCTGCGCCAGGAGGTGGGTGGCTGGGCCTTGTGGTGAATTCTTGTTGTACAAGTGGCATGACTGTTTGTTGATTGAGTTTGATTGTAAAGAAAGAGTTGGCGGAATGTTGGTAGATAGGTTGTCTCAGGTGAGGTCAAGGTAGTGCTTGCCCTTTTTTATGACTGGGTGCTGAGCTGATTTGTCTTGGGAAATTTTTGTCTCGTGATGCATCTTGTCTTGCAACTTAAATGTGCTAGAAAGTTGACAGAATCTCCGTCTCGGAAATTCACAATGTGGTTTATCTATTGATGTCTTTTTCCCGATCGGACTGAAGTTTTAATTGCCGATAGGTACAAGCCATAACTCAGGCCAGGTTCAATAACGACCTACGATTTTTGAAACCGATCTGGATCTCCGGTACACATTATATGCATGAAGCTATGTACATACTGTTATACTATTATATTATCAATTATATTATCATAGCAATTTGGTCGGCCATGCGTGAGATATTGCGGCTTTGTTATTGCCGAAAGAGGGAATTTAGCCCTAATCATATCTACTGTGTGAGATGATAAGATAACAACTATGGATCCATCAGATCCATCAGATCAGCGATAACGATTATTATTCTGTAAAATAGCCCATGGATGCTATATATGTAGTGCGAAATACTTGGTTTAGCAAATAATCATCCATTCTGCAAAGAACCCCTTGGGCGACGTCAGTCAACGGAGGCCGAAAAATGGATGCGAAAGGAGCGCAGACCGACGATATTGAAAGAACAAGCAGCCATGGCAGAGGATCCTCTCATGCCTTGCAAGGCACAAAGCTGAAACGCGGTCTGAAAGAACGTCATGTCCAATTTATTGCATTAGGAGGCACTATAGGCACGGGCCTATTTCTGGGTATTGGCAGTGCTTTGGCTACATCAGGCCCGTTATCCCTGTTTTTGGGGTACCTGGTCACCAGCATGGCGATTTGGTCCATGGTATGTTATCTTGTTCTCTTCATTTCCTCCCTTCTTCTTTTTTGTGACAAAAAAATTCGATGTGTCAACTGACAAAGTCGATTCGTATGGCTAGATGCAATGTCTGGGAGAGATGACTTCCTTGCTACCTTTACCAGGCATGATCGCTCAATTGGGATCACGCTTCGTTGATCCAGCACTTGGCTTTGCAATTGGGTGGAATCAATGGTATAACTGTGCGATCGCCATTTGTAGTGAAACGTCGGGGGCGGTCATCCTGATTCAATATTGGACTGATATCAACGCGAGTATCCCCGGCATCCTAACAAAGACCCATCTATAATAATATATGTTATGATACTGACTGAAAATATTGATTAGCCTGCCGCGTGGATTTCGATCATCTTAGTTCTTATCATCATCCTCAACATCGTCGCGGTCTCAATCTATGGTGAGGCAGAGTTTGCGTTCGCCAGTATCAAAATTATCACCATCATCGGCCTCCTAATTCTAGCCATTGTCATTGATCTGGGAGGTGCTCCAACACACGACCGTCTTGGCTTCCGGTACTGGCAGCACCCTGGTGCCATGCGCGAGTATATTGGCCAGGGAAGCACCGGCCGCTTCCTCGGCTTCTTCAACACCCTGATCAACGCAGCATTCGCCTTCGGTGGAGTTGAACAAGTTGCTGTAGCTGCTGGAGAGACCAAAAATCCTTCAAGGAACATTCCCAAAGCGATTCGTCGAGTCTTCTGGCGTCTTCTGTTCTTCTATGTCTTTGGGTCTCTGGCAGTGGGGGTTCTAGTTCCTTACGATGACGCGCATCTCCTTTACGGTAGTAGTAGTACAGCCAAATCACCCTGGCTGATTGCTATCTCAAATACCGGAATCCCCGTTTTGCCGCACATCTTAAACGCAGTCATGGTTTCCTCGGCTGCCTCTTCAGCGAATGCTAATTTGTACACGGGCTCTCGTTATCTCTTTGCTCTGGCACAGCAGGGCCAAGCACCTAAGTTCTTATTGAAATGTACCGAGAAAGGTGTACCAATATATTGTGAGTAACAGCTTCTTTTTGCATCAGCATCGCGCCAAATTCATTCGAGGTTGAATCCATCCCTGCTTTTCTCCGTGTTAACTTCATCTTGCTAGGCGTCGCAATCACCGGCTCAGTCGGCTTATTGACATACATGACCGTCTCTTCAGGCGGCGAGACGGTCTTTCACTGGTTCTCCAGTTTGACAACAATCGCCTACTTGCTCACCTGGACGTGCATCTGCTACTCGCACACCCGTTTTCGACGAGCCCTCAGAGCTGCTAAGATCGACATAAATACGCTCCCGTTCAAAATCCCTGTTGGCGGTGCAAATTTCCTGGCGTGGGGTACTATAGGATTCTTCTGTATCATTTTACTCTTCAATGGGTTTGCGGTCTTCACAACCGGGAACTGGAGCGGGCAAAATTTTGTTTCGGCGTACATCGGTCTTCCGTAAGTATTCCTCCATTCTTCTTCCAGCTCAGAAAGAGACTTATGAGAGAGACTAGAATTTTTGGGCTACTTTATGGCGGCTACAAAGTCACTATGAAGTCGCAGGTTATACCAATTTCTGAGATAGACCTTGTGACGGGGCAGGTGCTTGATGAAGAGGAAGAAGTCGAAGCGCGCGTTAATGATAACAAAGCTTTGGGGTTGTTGCGAAAAGTATGGGATAAGGTCTTCTAATCCTTATTCTCGTCTTTTCTTGGAACTATCCGTATTCAGTTCATTACCAAGCATCATCAAGAATATTATTTCTACTCTCGCTGGTAGCATTATAACCCTAACCCTATTTCATTCCAAACATTTCGGGGATACGCAATCATCCAGTCCGATGACCTGGTTTGAATGTGTAGCTAGTACATGAGAACCTAGCCAATCCATATAAAACACTTGTCTGGATTCAGCGTAACCACCATAAACATAACTGAGCGATTGAAAGAAATGAACACTACAAAAAAGGTTGCCATCATTGGTAAGTGTGTTCCATGATTCACAGCTACCCCGCTACGACTTTTCTCTTCATCCAATCCATAACCTCGTGCATCCAATATGAAGATGAGAGACTATGTTTAACTGTGTGAACACCTATCTTGTTTATCCATATGTCCGGCAACGTAGGCACTGCATAGGTGCCAAACCAGCAGTAGATATTAGTTAATACATGGCCAAAGGCTATAAATCCTATATAACTAGATAGAATCCTTTATTCTCTTCTTTCTAAGGAATAGTTATAATAATAGTTCTATATCTAATTATTATTATACTCATATAAGTTATATTAGATTAGCCTTATTATAGATATCTATACTATGTGTTATTAGGCTGTAATTAAACTAATACTAATTAATAATTATAGATTAGAAATTCTTTCTATTCTAAATCTTTATTTCCTCTTTCTTATCTTGATATATATCTATTATTAAAAAACCAATAATAGCCCTTCTATCTAGAATTAATATTACTATATTTAATCTAATAGACAAGGACTATAAATCTCTAAATAATTTTACTACTATAATACTAAAAATATATAAAGATCTCTATAATATATATGTGAGGATTTGATTAGGAAAGTAGGCAAATAGAGATCGTAGCTAAGAAACATAGGGGTTCAATAGTATTCAAACTAATTATTGGGCTTTTTAATATCTTGCTATAGATATAAATATATATATAAGGTTAGCTCTATCTTTTATAGTCTAATAATTATTTTATAATTCTATAAGTTATATACTTTATAGCTTAATAATTACTCTATGTCTATTATAGATAATCTAAATCTGTGACGGCCTAGACCTGTATAGCCCTGCAACATGCGTTATATGACTCTGCTCGTCGGATATTTGGATGTCGGATATTCTGAGTATCCTGATGTAAAGCTGTATAGCTGGAATACTAATTGCATTGGGAAAGATAGCTGTGTTTCTAAGTAAGAATAAATAGTGTCTCTAGCTCCTATTAGATCTTGTTGTTGTTTTTATTCTCTTAATCTAGTATTCTAGCTTGATGGGCTGCCTAGATAGCTAATAAGAATCTAGTTTAAGCTTATATGTTATATAATACTAGATTTGCTATTACTTTTTTATCTGATTAGGCTAGCTTCCCTGTAGTTATAATTATATAATGGTGTTATTATATTATATAATAGAGCTCTAAACCCTTTTTTATTTCTCTTCTTGGATTAGTTATTGAGTTAATTAGTTAGATTTTTTTTTTTAATATTCTTTATTATTTTTTTTCTATAGCTTGCTTAGCTAATTAGAATGGAGCAAGTTTATGCTATTATTACTAAGCTTTATAATAAAGTTAAGAGCTAGTGTGACTAAATTAATATGCTATATATCTAGTTTAATATATAAAACTAGAGCTAATTATATATCTAGCTAAAACCTATTTTATTTAATCTAGAAAAATTTGGGGGTTTATTATATAAATATGATATATAGCTACCAGCTATTTAAGCTAAGTTAGCTATTAATAGTAATATCTTAGGTAGTAAAGCTACTAGATTTTATTATATTTATTTAAATCTAGAATCTTTTATATAAGCTATAATACTGTTATAATTTATTCTAGCTATAATATTTAATAAATAAGATTTATAAATAATTCTTAACTAATTAGAGTATGTATATTTAAATTTTAATAAAATTATAGATATTAAGAATTAACTTTTTTTACTAAAATAAAACTTTAATTTACTATAAATCTATATTACCCACTTTAAGTATCTTTTTTATAAAGTAAATAGCCAAGGCTGGTTTAATAGTAATAAAATCTCTATTTATTAAAATAGGCTTAGTTTAAATTTATAGATTTATCTATCTACTTAGCTTGAACTACTATATATATATTTTAATTATATAAGAATTATATAATGTCTTGCTTAGTATTAAGCTAGAATGATGTTATCCTATTTAAATAATATAAACTATGTAAATAGTAGGAATAAGATAGATTTATTAATATTAGAAATAGCTATAATTAATATTAATTTATTAATAAGTAACACTATTCCTTTAGAATTAATTGATCTATTAATATATATTGATATTAGGTATTTAAAATATAGATTATATAACTATATTTACTCTGATTGCCTGCTGTGGCCTTATAATAATTTAAAATTAATTCAAGATTTTTTAGAGGATTAGGTTTAATTTATTTAAGATATTTAATTTATTTGTTTACTTTTTTAAGATTTTATATAAGCTTGAAGGCTAAGCTTTTTTTTAAGGAGGGTAATATGATGGCTTAGATATATATAGCCTTGCAATGTGTGTTATATAACTCTATTTATTAGATATTTAGATATTAGATATTCTGAGTATTCTGATGTAAAGCTGTATAGCTGGAATGCTAATTGTATTAGAAAAGGTGGCTATGTCCCTAAGCAAGGATAAATAGTGCCTCTGGCCCCTGTTAGATCTTGTTGTTGTTTTTATTCTCTTAATCTAGTATTCCAGCTTGACGGGCTGCCTAGATAGCCAATAGGAATCTAGCTTGAGCTTGTACGTCACAAATCTTATAAATAAGATATAGAATTATTTTTAGAGCCTTATATTATCTTTTTTTTAAAAAGGAATTACTATTATAAATAGAATTACTGATTGTTCTTATTTTATTAATTATATTAATAGTAATAGTCTATATTTTTATATATTAAAGTCTTTATATTTTTCTAATATAGTGAAATAATAGTCTAGTAATTTATATTGTTTGTTTTAATATAAATAAAGCCTAATATATAATAAATAATAAATATATAATTTCTTTAAAAAATTTTCTTTCTTTACTAATTATTAAAAAATTTTTTTTTCTCTATACTAGCTATTTTCTATTTTTTTTTTTACTATCTCTTTTTTTTTATTTTTTAATAGTTAAATAGAAATCTTTTAATATATAATTATTTTCTTATATATTATTTTTAATATTTAATGCCTTTATTAATAAATTATATAATAATAAATATCTAAAACTCCTAATAGTTATACTACTATATTAAAGAAAGCTTATACTACTAAAAAGCATAAATATATATTAAATTTATTCTTTTTTAAAAGCTATATACTAATATTTAATAATTAATAAATTATCTACTACTTTAGCCTTTAAAAAGCTAAAAAAAAAGGATTTATTATCTTATTAATACTATTTATAGTATTTAGTTATCAATCCTTTACTAATCTATAATTATATTAATAGTATACCTTATTCCTATTATAAGAGATAGAAGAAGACTATAATTAAATATATTAAAATATAATATCTC
Source organism: Talaromyces sp. PYS2103 (assembly GCA_023625975.1). Classification (NCBI taxonomy): domain Eukaryota; kingdom Fungi; phylum Ascomycota; class Eurotiomycetes; order Eurotiales; family Trichocomaceae; genus Talaromyces; species Talaromyces sp. PYS2103. The sequence continues at coordinate 92,669 of JAMAGB010000047.1, forward strand.
TTCTAATCTATTATAATTTTTAAAATATCTAATATTTATAAGTATTTTATAAACTAGATTCTCCTTGTGTGGGAGGTATTTTATATTATATATATTTAAACTAAGAGTTAGACTGATATTATTAAGTCTCTTAATTAAATAATATAATATAAACTAATTTATAAGGTTAAGAAAAAAAATAAGAAGATTATTTTTATTAATAATAATATAAAGATAAAGACTAATATTTCTATAAATTTAAAAAAAGATATTTCTAAATAAAATATTAATACTTTTTTTAGATTACTTAGTTTATCTCCTGCTTATTATTAAGCTTTTATATTAGTAGCTTATATAAATAAATCTATAAAATATATCTTAGATATATCTAAATATAGAAAATCTACTAGACACTTACTAGCTATTAATTATAATAAAGAAATATTCTTTTATTAGAAATAACTATATAAGCTAATAAAGAAAGTATTTAAAGTATTATATTAATTAATAGATTATATTAATATAAATAAATAATAATTCTTTATTATATAATTTTTATATATTAATATTTAATAGATTATTAATTCAATTTCTTTGTAATATAATCTTTAAATATTTTATTTTCTTAATTTAATTTAGATAGTATAATATTATTATATTATTTTTATTTTTTAATACTCTAGCCTATAGGCCTTTTTATAAATAAACTATTTTCTAGTAATATTTATTCTTTTAATATAGATATAGCTATTTTGTAATTTAATTCTAAGCTTTTTTTATAAGATATTTATTTAATATTATAACTTCTTATAGAGATTTTTTAGATTTTTATATAATTTTTTTTATTAGTTAGCTTTCCTAGTAAACTAGATATTTAATTTACTAGTAATAAAATTTTTTTATTAAGGATTTCTTTAATAATATACTTAGATTTATTATTTATTAAGATAGCTTTCTTTAGCTAAAGATTTTTTATACTAGAGTAATAAGACTCTAATAAAGAGATACAAGGTCTCTACGGTGCATTTATCCACCGAAGGCATGCCAGAGCGTAAGCTTTTTAGCACTAGCCTAATTCACAGAAGATTTTACACAAAGTTTTTAAATTAATTAAGATTTAGAAAAAGAAGAGTAGAGAGTTAATTTTTAATAATAAGTAATTATGATGATCTTATAAGCTGGCTATCGAGCTGGCTGACGGGCTGGCTATCCAGCTGGCTGGCAATCCGGTTATCAAGCTGGCTGTCGGGCTGGCTGTCGGGCTGGCTATCGAGCTGGCTGGCAATCTGGCTGGCAATCTGGCTGGCAATCTGGCTGACGAGCTGGCTGACGGGCTGGCTGATGAGTTGGCTGACGAGCTGGCTGGTAATCTGGCTGGCAATCTGGCTATCGAGCTGGCTGGCAATCTGGCTGACGAGCTGGCTGACGGGCTGGCTATCGAGCTGGCTGGCAATCTGGCTATCGAGCTGGCTATCGAGCTGGCTGGCAATCTGGCTGACGGGCTGGCTGACGGGCTGGGTAATGGGCTGGCTATCGAGCTGGCTGGCAATCTGGCTGGTAATCTGGTTGACGAGCTGGCTATCGAGCTGGCTGACGGGCTGGCTGGCAATCTGGCTAAATTGAGAAGGAGCGGTTATTAACTGATAACTAAGCAGCCCTAATCCTAAAACTCTAACTAACGTCTAAAAAAGGAAGTCACATTACTACAGTTTTTTCTAACCAATCAGATCAGATCTTAATGGACCAATCAGAGCAAAGTGGAGACTCCCGAGTTGAACCCATGAAACTACTAGAGCTTACGCTCTAGTAATAAAATACTAGATATAGTTATTAATATTATAAAATAAATTCTAGTTTATAAGTATTATTTCTCTAGATATTAATAATTTAAAATAAATTAATCTACTTATTATCTATCTTTTTTATATATTAGTTTAAAGTAATATTTTTAATATAGAATATAATTTATTTACTAATTTTAAAGATTCTTTTTAATTACTTTATATTAAAATATTTAATTTAGGATTTCTTTACTACTTTTAGATATTTATAAATAATTTCTTATCTTTTATAAAGTTCTTAGATCTATTAAGATATATTAATATCTATTTTTATTATTTTCTATTAAATATTAATATATAGATCTTTTTAGAGATTTATTAGTAGTTCTATTAAGGTCTTATCTATAATATTATATAGGCTATTATTATATATATACTATATTATAGTAAGCTATCTAAATTAAACTATTTATTTATATATAATATAATATTAGAGATAATATTTTAGTATCTAATTCTAGTATTTTATCTATCTGTTAATTTATAAATAAGCTATAGTTAATAGCTAATAGGTTATCTCTAGATAAAAATATATAGTTTACTAGAATATACTAGTGAAAAGTTTATTTTTATTTATTATAATATATTTTAGTATAATAATTAATCTATTTAACTAGACTATTAAAGAGTAGTTTTATTAGATTTTTAGTAAATAGACTTTTCTATATTAATAAATAGATAGAGTATTTAGAAAAGAGATTAATAATTATTAAAATTATATTAATTTTCTCTTCTTATTACTAAGCTAGAAATAGGTTTATTATAAAGTCTATAATAACTATTTTAAATAGCTTTATTAGAATAGATAGTAGTAGCTTAAATAATCTATATTCTTTATATTAATAGATCTTTATCTTTTAATATTTATAATATATTTATATATAATAATTAATATCTTCTTTTAGTAAGAGCTAGTGATATT
>JAMAGB010000048.1:0-89470 GCA_023625975.1 Talaromyces sp. PYS2103
TATAAGAAATCTTAACTTATTATATAGACTTATAATAATATTAATAAAGATCTTATTCTTATATAGTTATTAACTATCTAATATTATAGCTAATGTCTTATACTATACCTCATAGCTTATATTAATAACACCTAACTCTATCTATATAATATTACTTAGATATATATTTAATTAACTATATATCTTAATTATAAATTCTTTATACATCTTCTAGAAAAACTAGTATAATAATTACTTCTAGAAAGCATACTATGTATAATAAGACTATTCTATAATATTTTAAAAATAAGAAATTACTAGTTCTAAATATATTATAACTATTATATAGAAAAGTTTAATATAATAATATTAATCTATAATCTTTATCTTCTACACTATACTAATCTTAAAGAAAGATTTAGAATAGTTAGTATATAAACTAATAATATACTTATTCTAGCTAATAAGAAGTTTACTAAATATAAGAACTATAAGATTATTAATACTAGTATATTATATAAATCTAGAGAATAATTAACACTATCTATATTATATAAATTTAATAGTGATCTTATATTAAAAGACTACTAAAATATATTATTAATCTAAAAATATATCTTAAAGCTAATATATCTTATTAAAAATAAATATATAGATACTATTAGTTTATATAGGAAGCTTTAAAAGAATATATTACTATATAAATAATATATCTTCTAATAAGCATTAGAAGTCTATATTACTTTAATATTATAACTAGAAATAGCTTTTAATTTATTATATATTATATAGATTATAAAGTCTAAAAAATCTAATATTAATACTTTTAATAAGTATCTTAAGTAGTAGCTTAATAATACTATCTAAAGATTTTATTTTATTAAGATAGATCTTAGTATAGCTAGACTAATTATCTTTATAAATATCTTCTTCACTAATAATAAGAATTTATTATCATAAATTAATTATATTATTATTCTAACTAATATAAAGAATAATACTAATATTATTTATTAGTTATTTATTAAGTATAAATATATTATCTATAGTATACTCACTTTAAAGCTTTATACTTTTATATATATCTTTAATATAGCTATAGTAATTAAAGCTATAATTATATAGCTTTTATATCTCTTAGAGCCTCTCTTATTAATTATTTATATAGATTTTAAGAGTCTATATAACTGCCTTATTAAACTTAATATAACTATAAAAAAGAGGCTTATAATTAATCTTATATACTTATAGTAAGTATTTAAACATAAGAAGATTATTAATATTAAGTAAATAAATAGTAATAGTAATTTTATAAATACTATAACTAAAGCTAAGCCCTATCTAGCTTTATAGAATCTTATTAATACTAATAAATTATAACTTTATATTAAGAGATTTATTAAATATATAATAATATCAATAGATTAATATCTTATTATAGAAATATTAACACTGCTATAGAATCCAGCTAGACTAGCTATAAAACCCTTTTTTTACTATTTTTTATATATTTTTCCTTTTAGATTTATCTTTTTATATTTATCTAGATTATATATTATTTCTTATACTAGATTATTACTCAGTTATATTAATTTTCTATTTTCTAAAGAGGCCTCAATATATAAATCCCTATTAATCTAGATATCTATCTTAGGTAATTACTTAAGTAATTACCTAACCCACAAAAAGCCTTTATAAAATATATTTTATAATACTATAAGAAATCTCTAAAAAGCTTTATTATATATAATTCATCATACAAGAATAGTATTATATTTTATATCTAGATATACCTTATATTTCTTTATAGCTATATTCCCACATTTTAGCTATTTCTATACACTCTAGATTAAGATATTAAAGTAGCCATCAAGGCTTTCCACACAGGCATAAATACAGCCTTAATCCCCTATTAATTAGTATTAAGAATTAGTTATCAATATCAGGGTTTTTACTATATTGAATTAGCTCACCTTGTAGGCTTGTTGGACTAGCCTTACACCAATCCAAGCAGCGTTCTTGGACCGTGTAGAACCAACAAGTATCTAGTTCATTAGAAAGGCTGGCTAGTAGAAGAAGCTATATAGGAATCTAAGGAATCTCTATAGAAAATTATAGTATTAAATAAATATCTTATAAAGAAAGCTTAGAATTAAACTATAAAATAGCTATACTTATATTAGAAGAATAAATATTACTAGAAAATAGTTTGTTTATAAAAAGGTCTATAGGCTAGGATATTAAAAATAAAAATAATATAATAGTATCACACTATCTAAACTAAATTAAGAAAATTAAAACACCCAAAAGCTACACTATAAAGAAATTAAATTAATAGTCTACTAAATATTAGTATATAGAAAATTATATAATAAAAAATAATCACTTATAGTTCTTAATATAATCTATTAGTTAATTTAGTATAGTAAATATATTCTATATTAGCTTATATAGCTTCTTATTATAGTAAGCTATAACTTCATTATAATTCATTTCTAATAAGCGCCTAGTAGTTTTTCTATATCTAAATATATCTAAGATATATTTAGTAGATCTAATTATATAAACTACTAGTATAGAGGTCTAATAAATAATAAAAAATATATTATATTTCTTAAAAAAAAAATTAATATTCTATTTAGTAATATTCTTTTTTAAACTAGTACAAATATTAGTTTTTATCTTTAGATTCTTATTAATAAGAATAGCCTTCTTACTTTCTTTCTTAATTTTATAAATTAGTTTATACTATATTACTTAATTAAGAGACTTAATAGTATTAGTTTAATCCTTAATTTAAGCATATATAGCACAGAGTATCTTTTATATCAAAGGAACTTAGTTTATAAAGCACTTATAAATATTAGATATTTTAAGAATTATAATAGATTAGAATAGATATTATATTTTAATATACTTAATTATAGCCTTCTTCTATCTTTTATAATAGGAATAGAATATACTATTAATATAATTATAGATTAATAAAAAATTAATAGCTAAATACTATAAATGGTATTAATAAGATAATAGATTCTTTTTCTTTAGCTTTTTAAAAACTAGAATTATAGGTAATTTATTAATTATTAAATATTAGTATATAGCTCTTAAAAAAAGAATAGACTTAATATATATTTATATTTTTTAATAGTATAAGCCTTCTTTAATATAGTAGTATAACTATTAAAAGTTTTAGATATCTATTATTATATAATTTATTAATAAAAATATTAAATATTAAAAGTAATATATAAGAATATAATTATATATTAAAAGATTTCTATTTAATTATCAAAAGATAAAAAAAAAAGATAATAGGAAGAATAGAAGATAGCTAGTATAGAAAAAAAAGATTTTTTAATAGTTAATAAAAAAAAAAATTTTTAAGAAAACTATATATTAATTATTTATTATATATTAAGTCTTATTTATACTGAGATAAATAATATAAACTACTAGACTATTATTTCATTATATTAGAAAAATATAAAGATTTTAATATATAAAGATATAGACTATTACTATTAATATAATCAATAAAATAAAAATAATTAGTAATCTTATTTATAGTAGTAATTCCTCTTTAAAAGAAAGATAATATAAGACTCTAAAAACAACTTTATATTTTATCTATAGAATTTAGACTATCTACAACAGGCATAGAGCAATTATTAAACTATAGAGTATATAGCTTATAGGGCTATAAAACAATTATTAGGCCATAGAAGAAAGAGCTAATATTATATATATATCCACACCTACAGCAAGACATTGGAAAGACCAATAATTAGTTTGATTACTATCGAACCCCTACATTTCTTAGCTACAATCTCTATTTGCCTACTTTCCTAATCAAATCCTCACATTCTTAAGTATATAAGCTTTAAGATAAACCTTTACTTAAGTTATATTAAAAAAACTTTTATTCTAAAAAGATATATAAAAATATTCTTATTAAATATTACTTTTAACTAAATTAGTAATTTCTTTATCTATTACTAAAATAAATACTTCTAAAAAAATAAAGAATTAGCTAGTAAAGTCTTCAGAATCTATTTTAAATAAAATATTACTAATATAATTAGATATAAAGATGTATTAATATCTATTAAATTATAAAAAATAGTTATATTATAAAGTTAGAAATAATTACACATATAAAGTTTACTTTATTTACTAGTAATCTAGTAAATCATATATAATACTATCCCAATCCAGCAATAGGGGGTGTGGCTATAGTCCTAGGAGATATGGCTCCAGCTTCAGGTGGTGTGCCCCTATCTATTCCCTATATTTATTAAGAAAATTGTGAAATAATGGAAGTCTAAAATATGCCATTTTGTATGTGTATTGGAATGGCCACTCGCTTACCGATTACGTTACTACTATTTAGCATTGATATAGTTAACCAATAGAATGCTAAGTGATAACTAGATCATGCTTGATCAGATCCACGGCCCGTTCAGCAATCGCATAGACCGAGCTCTGTGTATTTCCTCTTGTGGCCATCGGGATGACACTGGCGTCAACGACTCGCAGATTTGTCGTTCCCCATACTCGGAATCGTGAATCAACAACCCCTCCTTTCTCTCGCGGCATCATGGCACATGTGCTCGTCGGGTGCCAGGTACTCTTCGCAGCTGCTTTCACATAATCTTTCACCTCCTCAAGAGGAACCTCACGCAAATCGTTTGGGGCCCCAGGACTGCGTTTTCCACCGGGCTTCAAAATGGAAGCCAGTGGCGGAGAGGCAACTATGGATTCGATATACCGCGTGTGCCGGGCCAGCAACTCAACATCAAAAGGGTGTGTCAGATAACATGGGTCAATGGCGGGAGGATCGGCGGCATCGCTGGAAATAATATGACTGCTGCCACACGAGAGTGGATGCAATAGACTCACTGCGACAGTGATGTAGTTCTCGGGGAATTTGGTACGTAGAACTTCAGCCCCAGCACCAGAGCCCTTGAAATCAGATTGTGCGGGATATGAAAAATAGCCACCGGTGGCCTCATGAGAATTGCATAGGAGGGAGCGGACAGAAGAACTGAGGTCGGATGAAAACGAATTTTCAGAAGACTCTGGAATCATGTTCAGAACCTGGGAGAGCTCATTGTTGCCTGTTACAGGACTAGACAACTCAGGGAGGGGAAGCAAAGCAGAAGAATAATTCCCGCCAACCGTGAAGGGACCGAAATGATTCGTTTTATATTCCTCCATTGCAGCACTCAATGCCGCGGGGACACGTCGCATGAGGTCATCTTTGGTGTGGATCGAGTCTTGCACTTCGAAACTGAGTCCGGCAAGAACATGATCCTGCAAGTTTTCACCAACATAGGGATTGTCAATTAGTACTGCTATTTTATGTTTCTCCAGGATAGCAGGAGAACCGATGCCTGAAAGTTCCAAGATCTTAGGGGAGTTGAATGCACCCGCAGAAATAATCACAGTCTGACGAGCGGTAGCAGTGTGTAAAATGCCATTGTTTCGATACTGGCATCCTGTTGCTACGATATCTTCATCATCATCGGCGTGTCGAAAGAACACCTTCTCAACCAATGCTCCGGTAATTATTCGCAAATTGGGTCGGTCTTTGACGGGCTCATAGTAGGCAGTCTGTGAATAACTCCGAGTCTTTTCAACGGGCTCGATGGTCGCGGCATTGATATAGCCTCCAAATGCATTTCCGCAGAAAGGGTCACCAGACATGGGGAAGCCCAGGCCTCGCAGAGATTCAATCCATGCGTTAGCTACCGGGTCTTTGATAGCATCTGGGTAGGAGGCATGGAGGGGTCCCTCGAATCCGCTGATTTGTCTATCGACATATTCCAGCCCCAATTCCTTTTGCTTCTCCTCTGACGGCAGCGTGAGCGTGTGCGTCTTTTTATAGTAGGGTTCTAGGGTCTTCCAATCCCAGCCAGGATTGCCTAGCTTCCCCCAGGCATCAACATTCGCTTGCGAGTTGGCAATGAATGCCATGCCATTGATGGCACTGGAGCCGCCGATGAGCCGTCCTTGGGGAAGGGGGAGTTGCTTCCCATTCAAAGCTTCCTTCAGCGAGCACAATATCAGCTCATTGTATTAGTTCATTATCATTGTCTGCATGGTCTTACTTGAGGCAACGCCACAAAGCCCCAGTCAGATTCTGTGCCAACAAGACCAGGCCACAATGCAGGCGTCTTCACTCGAGGATCATCTTTCTGATCCAGGCCGGCTTCGAGCACTAGGATATCAATGTTAGCAACCTCAGAAAGACGCGCAGCTAGTACAAGACCAGCTGTTCCACCGCCGATGACAATAACATCTGCTTCCACGGGTGAGGACATCATAAACACTTGGATAAGGAAGGTTTTCACTAGGCTGTGGATAGAAGGTGAGAGTGGTTGTAATGACTATGGGTGTTAAGTAGAGAATCGAGAGACTAGCGTCATATTCTTAAATAGAAGGAGCCCCTCATTTCTTTGTCTTCCCTACATGTATGTGAGGGAAATCCGGTACGTAGGATTGGTGAACAACAGTCTAGTTACTCCCTTAAGTCGATAATTAGCGCCAATGATCTTCGCTCTCAATCGTCATCTTTTCATAGCATCGCACCGTATACTCGCCGGAATACCCTGTATGCTGTGCAACCTTATAAAAGTGATTGCAGCCCCACTCGGTAAAGGAAATATGGTATGTATAGTCACCTAGGTACTCTCTATTCCGCCCTTTGTTTCTGCCTGTTTTTCTTTTCTATGAATGGAAATTCCGTATAAAAAAAGGGGTTCATGCTTCTAATTCTTCATTCGCTTGCAACATCCTCATCGCTTCTTCTTGAAAGGTAATTTTAGGTCTCTGTACTCCTTCTTTCTCTCTTGCTGCCACGTCACGTCTATCGAGCATTTCAACATGATGGCCGAGAAGAAGCAGTACGAGACTGCAGTAACAGACTGGGATAGCGATAGCCGAAACCCCTATAATTGGCCGATGTGGAAACGAGTTTACCACTCTGTTCTTCCAGCAATCTTCGGCCTGGCTGTGTATGTCCGCCATGTTATCATATACTTCTTCCTCTCGGTAGCTATTTCTAACATTTTATCTACCCTATAGCACAATCGGTTCCTCAATCTATACATCCGCCGTCCCTGAGGTGACGGAACGATTTCATGTCTCCGATGTTGCAGCTATTGTGCCCTTCTCGGTCTTCCTCATTGGTCTTGGGTTTGGCCCGATGCTGGCGGCGCCATTGAGTGAGAATTTTGGTAGGACTTCAAGCTATATGATTTCCCTCCCAATTTATGCACTCTTTACCCTCGGAGCGGGGTTCGCACAGAATTTTGCCACCCTTGTAGTCTGTCGTCTGCTGGCTGGTATTTTTGCTAGTCCACCTCTGGTCATCGGCGCAGGCACCAATGCAGATATCTGGAAACCAGAGCATCGCGCACTCGCAACGACTCTATTTGCTCTCTGTCCGTTTTTCGGGCCTGCATTAGGGTAAGACATCCCATTGTACAATTCCGTTAGAGGGAAACCTTCTTTTGGTGCTAACATATCAGACCCATCATGGGTGGTTTCGCTGTTGCCGCAAAAGGCTGGCGATGGACCCAATGGATCATCTTATTCTTCGCCGTCTTTGCCTATATTTCTGCTTTGGGAATGCAAGAGACCTATAAGAAAATCATCATTATGCGGGCTGCTAAAAAGGCGGGCGAGTCTCTACCACCAGTTCCCCCACGCCTTCAGGCCATGAAATACCTCTTTCAGGTCACTTTATTGCGACCTATTAAAATGCTCTACTCCGAACCCATTGTCATCGCCTGGTCGCTTTATATTGGCTTTACCTTTGCCCTTCTTTATTCCTTTTTTGCGGCGTTCCAGTTCATATACGCCACGGTATACGGCTTTGATATCCAGCAGATCGGGTTGAGCTTTCTTCCTCTAGCCATAGGAAGCCTTTTCGGCGCTGTTACGGTCATCCTGATTGACCGAGTCGACTACCAAAAGCGCCATGCAGTATGGGAGTCCCAAGGCAGGACTGGGCGGGTTCCGCCAAAGCACCGCTTGTATGCTTCCATGATGGGGGGCTGTGGGTTACCGATTGGATTGTTTTGGTTTGCTTGGACAGCACGACCTAGTATCCATTGGATCAGCTCTATGATTGCCGCGGCTGTGATTGCGTGGGGGAATATGTGCATCTGTGTAAGAATCTACATAGCTTTCCCTACAGGGGGGACTTAAACTAACGTGCAGGAGATGAGCGGATTACTTTACCTTCTCGACGTATACGACGCGTTGATGGGGGCGTCAGCAGTAGCAGCTATGTCGTTGCTTCGGTATACACTCGCAACAGCATTCCCACTATTCATCAATCCGAGTAAGTTTTGACCCAACCTGGGTTAGAAGTTGGCTAACGTGCTGCTTAGTGTATAGCAACCTCGGAGTTGGCTGGGCCACGAGCCTCTTTGGTTTCATATCTGTTGCTTTGGCGCCCATCCCATGGCTTTTCTATCTATGGGGCTCCAAGCTGGGACTGAGAAGCAAGATGATGACGACCTGATTGAATTCCATATATGTGTACTCATTTATATTGAACTTTTTGATCACGGAAGGGCTGAGAAGCCCTAACTTTGCTCACGAGCTCCCTTTTCGTACAATCGGATAGCAATATATTGTGTTCCCATATCGAATTCTCTCTGTACGTTAGCTTCTTGCAGCTCATAACGCGGTCCTAGGCCATATCACTGATCTAGTCTAACAACAGTCTGGATTCCATTTTAAGCCGTTTTAGGGCTCCTTGATCATGTGACCTAGTATTTTAATCACGGCGCAAACGTGGCTTCCATGTTCCTTTAGTTGCATGAGATTCTCTGTATTAATATAGATATGGTGTAATCAATGGCGCAACTAACAGACATGCACTAAAATAATTAGTACGCTGCTTCAAATATCCTAGTCGTGGCTGCCTTGACGATAACCCCTCATTCAACCTCCTCTTCCACCGAATACAGAGACATACAACAAAAATGTCCACATCAAGAATCATCCAACTAGCACAGCTAATTAGCTCTCAAACCTCCCTAATCGATAAACATCTTCAAAGCAATAACCTCCCTCAACCATCCTTCGATAAGGATGGTCCCACAGAACCAATCCAGAATGAGACGGCCGACATCCAGAAAGCAAAGACAGATGTAATCGAAGCAACCATCGAATTGAGGCAGCTGCTCGAGGGGCCATTGAAACTTCTTCTTCCTGAGGTCTGCTCTCCTTTCCCCCCTAACTAACTACCAGATAGCTAGCGATTTTAGTTTATTGATGCTGATGGTCAACAATTGATCCTAGTCTAATTTCTCTCCTCTTGTAGCTGTACATCGCTTCAAAATCGCAAGCCATGTGCCTTTAGATTCAACGATCTCCTTCCAAGAGCTAGCGACTAAATGCGGTCTATCAGAACATGACATCAAACGCATAATCCGATATACAGCTATTCATCATCGGGTGTTTGTCGAGCCGACAAAGGGTTTTGTCGCGCATACTGCAGCCTCAAAACTCATAGTCCAGAGTCCCGTTGCTGCCCATATCATGGGTCTGACATTTGATGAATGTTGGCCGGCGCATAACCATGTACTTCATTCCCCCCTTACTCTTTTCCCCCATGGACTTTTGAGCTATGTGCTCACTGTTTAACAAACAAAAAAAAGGCAGTAGAAGCAATATCGCGCCGAAGTACCGCAGCCAACATCTCGGGATATGCACTCGCCAACAATACTTCGCTAAACACATTCCAATACTTATCCCAACACAAAGAGCGCGCAACACGATTCGCGTTCGCGATGGCGACGACATCAAAAGCCAGTCTTGATGCTCTCAGCACTCACTTCCCATGGTCCACACTTCCATCCGAGAGTAAAATCGTGGATGTGGGCGGTTCCAAGGGCCATGTCTCACTACATCTTGCACGGATATATCCGCACTTGAGATTTATCGTACAGGATCTACCGGAGGTTATTGACGGCGCTGTTTGTCAGTCAGCTCAAGACGATGATGAGACGAAAGACAGCAGGGTTGAGTTTATGGCTCACGACATGTTCGATGCACAACCCGTCAAGAACGCGGATGTATACTTGTTTCGATACGTGCTACATGATTGGGGCGATGAGTACTGTATTGGGATTATCCGAAATCTGATTCCGGCGCTTAAACGAGGGGCAAGTATTGTGATTCAGGATCATGTTTTGCCAGAGCCAGGGACAATGGGATTGTTGCAGGAGATGCAGATGAGGTAACTATAGCCCTAACTCAGTCACTATATAGGTGGACATCAAAGACTGAACTATGATGACCAGGTCGATGGATGCCATAATGATGTCCCTGTTTAACTCGAGGGAGCGCGAGGCAAAAGAATGGGAGCATTTGTTCAAGCAGGCTGATGAGAGGTTTGGGGCCATTACTGTTGATAGGATTGGGGAGAATGGATCTAGTGGAATTATCTCTGCGGAGTGGATGGGATAGAGTCTATGTTCGAGAATGGCGCTCTAATGCGTTGTATGGGCTGGTTTAGGTTCTGGTGATATCCATATGGAATTATTTTCAAGTTTGGTAGTTGGGTGCAGTTCGAGTGGGCTGTTTCAGGTTGAACGAGGGACACATAGGGTTGAGGCTAGTCATCTATCGACGCACGTAGCGGATAACTCTTTGAGCGAAGATACAAACACTGACCTACGTCGAGTGTTTAAATGAAAAAGGATTGCAAGCATAATCCAACTGCAAATAACTAGTTAGTACATTATCTCATGACTAATTCCATGAACGAAGCGCTAGTTACATATCAACAAGAGATATATCAAAAAACGAAACAGTCAATGGATCAACAAAAGCAAGGCAGAAGGGAATAATAAATCATCATACAAAATAGTCGTGACAATCTCTCAAATCGAATGAATTGAACAGATTACTCCTCCTGGCCCACAGAGTCAACGCGTGCAGCCATCGGCCTCGACGGCGTAGGAGCTGCCTCACTTTCGCCATCGGCAAAGTCATCGACGTCTTTACTGTTTTCGATGCGTTCTACCTTTTCCTCATTCGGGTCGATTTTACCGTTTGTTGTATCATCATTTGTCGTCTCGGCTTCTGCGTTACGGTCGTCATTCATCTTATCATCAAGCTTCTCATCAGTTATTTTGTCATCTGTCTTGTGACCACTCGTTTTCTCGTCAACCGCTGGTGAATTTGCCTTATCCTTCTGTGGTGTTCCCAATTTTTTGGGCTTTCTGGGCGTAGAAGTAGCCGTCGCAGTACTCTCGTTCCCAGAAGCGTGAATATCACCTATATCACCCTTGAGTTTGGATGAAGATGCCCCGTTGGCACGCTTCTGTTCACTATTAGTCGCTCCCACATTTCGTTGCTCAACTGCTTTGCCTCCAACACGGTTCGCAGGTTTTGGTGTTGACTGTTTAGACAGGTGGGTGCTATCGGATACAGGTGGTGCTCTGGCATTGGCAATCAACCTCTGATGATACTTGTCACCACGCGCTGGATGTTCGCCCAGAATACGTCGGGCGGCTTCACGACCTACGACAGGTAGTTTCTTCACTCCGCTGACTCCCTGGGGCAGTAGCTTGGGATCCAAAAGTCCGACTTGGACGAGCACGCTGGCTTGATCCCAGTACAGATGCTCAGTGAAGATACGTTCCGCCTTGAGAGCGATAATAGCCACGAGAATAACTTCTACTCGTTTGCCGGTTGGCGGTACACCTGGAAGCATCCACGGCATCTCAACTGTGTGGTCGAAGGTGACGTAGATTTCATCAGCGACTCGATCTGCGCCAACTGTGCGAGACAGAAGCCGCAGTCTCATTGACGGGGGCTTCGCTTTCAAAAATTCATTTTCATAAAATCGACGCAGTGCTCTTGCGCCGACGCCGCCAGCTAATGTTGGCCCGATAGTGACGGCGGCGTTCTTATGGGTGACGTAGGTTGACATGGTGTCGGACAGGTTATCACTGAAAAAGCTGCCTTAATGTTGTTAACTCAAAATTTCGGCATCCATAAGCATAAAATAGGATGAAGCTTACTTTCAGTATTAATCTCCCACGGCCGTTCCAAATCGGCATCTTTGCGGAATGCCTTTCGCATAACGTCCAATGTTCGCGACCAAGCCAACTCCGCCGAAACATAATCATATTCATCCAAATCGTGCTCTGCAAATCCAGGATCCGCAAAGTCGTATGTAAATGCTGTATATGAAATATCTTTGCGTTCACCGATACCGACCCCTGGATCAATTCTGCGCTTGGTGATACGCTTCTTGCGTCCCTGAATGCCTAGTGCTTGAGGAGTAACAACGACATCGACCGATTCCCCTGCTAGATGGACAAGCACTTTGAGGCTCGGAGGGAAGCGAAGTCGTGTATCTGGAATGGCAGTAGGGTAATATGCAACCAGAGCAGTAAGTCTGGCCCCGGTGGCTGGTTTGTGGAAGTGGTCGAGACAGAAAGCAGCAGCTTCGCCGTATGCTAGGTTTATCAGCATCTATAATTCTAGATTCAGATCAGAACACATGAGGGCCCTACCGATGATAGCATACGACTCTCCCACCCTTAAACCCTCTTTGACGCTCTCCAGGCGGCCGACATAGTCCTTCCCGCCGTCATTGAGCGGGACGTATGTCACGTCAAACCCTTCATTCTGCCAGTTTCGGATTGTCTCTGTGTCGAATTCTTCATCTTCCGAGGTAATGCATAATCTGGGGGTTGATAGTTGAGAATTCAAGAAAGTATTGTATACGAGACCGTTGCCGGGTGTGTTGATGCTGACAGTAGCCATGTTTATATATATAATATCAAGGTGGCTTGAAAGTAGAGCTCACTTGGGAGAATTGAAGAAAGAAAATCCATGGTGTCTCTGTTGGTCTGATATACTCTCCAGAAGAACCTCGACGTCACTGACGTGGTGGGGCCGCATATGTCATATTTCTGGGGAATGGCCAATCACGGCCCAGTATTTCGCTACCCCTGTGCTGGTTGCTGCCTGAGACATCAGGCACTGCATGCCTCCTGTTCTTTGATTCTCAACTTCTGACATTATATTCTTACTCTATTCTATCAACAGAGCCATCTACATGCTGAGACAAATCTCCTCGCCTCTATATCTACCAGGCAAATTTAGCAATCACACCCTTGGGCCAGCGCCTAACAGCAGCTTTCCTCCCTTCGTCCAATATCAACAACCCCAGTCCAAACGCCGCCGGCAAAAAGTAATGCTCGGCCGGCACATTAGTGGTATTAAGCACCTGCTGGAAGCGTGGCACATACAACCAGAATGCAGCAATGCCCAATGCAAATAAGATTGCAGGGAACAGGAGCAGATTCTGGGTCTCTTTGTTGAATGCCGGTGGGTGAGAGAAGATGGATAGACGACGGGTTCGGATGGCCATCAGATTGAACCATTGCCTAGGACTGTCAGTACGGAAAATCATATGTAATATGGCGAGAAGGAACTCACATGACGACCAAGTTGATAAAGTAGATTGACGACGCCTCGTTCAATTTATCATTGTAATAATCCTCATCGAGGCCATCAGGAACAGCACCAAATCCGAACCACAGCGACGAGAAGGGTATGCCCATGCGTTGCAAGTACCAATACGACATGGAAAATGAGCAGAGGGTCTGAATCATGCCAATCACTCCGTATGCATTGAAAATCAGTTTCCAGTCAACCAACTTATCCTTGCGCGGATTACGGGGTGGTCGCAACAGGACGTCCGCCTCTGGTTTCTCATACGCCAACACCGTGGCAGCCGCGCAATCCGTAAAACAGCAAATGATAATCATGAGGAACGACGACAGAACCTGTGGTAGACCGAAGATGACATTGGTGAAAACGGGCCAAAATTCGGAAAATGATCCGGCGGGCAGCAGGTAGATAATTGTCTTTTTCAGGTTGTCAAAGACCACACGGCCATATTGCACGGCTTCGACGATTGCAGCAAACGAGTCGAGAAGAACCATGTCGGATGCTTCAATGGCAATGTCTGATCCGCTGCCTAGGGCAATACCGATATCAGCTGCTTTGAGAGAGGGAGCATCGTTAACGCCGTCACCTGTCATGCCGACGATTTCTTCACGAGCCTGGAACTCGCGCACGATACGGAGTTTCTGCTCGGGTGTTGTACGTGCAAATACGATCTCTGGATATTGGCAGAGCTGACTCCATTGCGTATCGTTCAGACTGATAAGTTCAGGGCCGCTGATGACAATTGCCGAGGAGTGTAGCTGCGGTTTATCGACGACATCATCACTACCACTAGCATATCGCTGCAAAGCAGTAATGTCGTCAACACGACTATCTTCTGAAACAATCCCACACTGGCGCGCAATTGCAAGTGCTGTCAGGCTGAAATCACCAGTTACCATGAAGATGCGAATACCTGCACCTCTCAACGTTTTGACCACGGATGGAATCTCTTCACGAGGCGGATCCACGATACCAACCATGCCAACAAGAATCAAGTCAGACTTGGCCTGTCGCATAATCTCGGACTCGAATTCATGAGTGCCGGGAGTGGTCATGATATCTTGAGCGACGATGACTTTGCGAGCCATCAAGATCACTCGTTTTCCTTGGTTGGACCATTCATCTTTTATTCTTTTGACCTGCCGTAATGTCTCTGCATCCAAGGTCTGTACACTACCATCGGCAGCTACTACATACCCGCATCGTTCGATCAGGATATCAGGAGCTCCTTTGATGGTCAACAGGACATCCTCCGACTTGAACTGCACAGACTCTGCCGGTGACAGCGCTAAACCCAGTCCTTGCGATTCTGCAACAGCAAACGTGCGAATCATAAACTTATTCTTGCTGTTGAAGGCAAGTTCCCACGTCTTTTTCCAGAGACGGCGCATTTCAGCAACAGAGCCAAGAATTTCTGAGAATCGGAGAACAGCTTGATCGGTGGCATCGCCGAAGATGGGCCGTTCATCGAGAGGGAGGTTTTCAGCTGCAGCGTCGAATTCGGCTGCATTACATAGACCGGATAGGGCACGCAGTTGGTGAACGCCGGTTGATTTACCCTTGAGCACCATTTCGTCTCTGGCAGTCATGGGGTTGTAGATGGATGTCGAAATCGCGCAGTCGGTGACAAACATTTTATTCTGACATCTCAGTAAGTAAATATTCGGTCGAACGATAAAAAGGAACTCACCCGAGTAAGCGTGCCGGTCTTATCACTGCAAATAACACTCACACTCCCCAAGGTCTCCACGGTCTTGAGCGATTTGCACAAGACCTGATTCTTCCTCATGATATTCGCCGTGATGGTCAAACTGGCCGTAATACTGATGGGCAATCCCTCCGGAATGAACGCAATAGCAACACTGACACAATCCACGATCAAGGTAGGCACATTGATCCATCCGGGATGATCCTTGCGTAGCCACGTCGCCCATACAATGACCACAATAATAATCATAGTCAACATAATAGCCACAATCAAGAGGACAAATCGCAGAACTTCTTTCTCGAGCAAGGTCAACCCCGGTTTGGGGTCACTGGCTAGTTTCGCGATGCGCCCGAAAACTGTATTATCGCCTGTTGAGACGACGATTCCGACAGCATTACCGGACACGCAATGCGTGCCTTGAAGACCGATATTTTGAGTTTCGAGATAGTTTTCTTCTGTGGCATCGATTGTGCCGTTGACAGGGAGGGATTCACCTATTCTCGTCAGCGTCCCCAAACTTTCAGTCAAAAAAAGAGGAGGGGGAAGGTACCAGTAAGAATACTGCGATCAAAACAGGCATCACTCTCAACAAAGACAAATCTCACATCAGCCGGCAACTTATTTCCAGCTTTGATCCGAATCACATCGCCAGGCACAATCTCCGCGGCCGGCACAGAAACCTGATTGCCCCCGTCACGAATAACCATGCAATTCTCAGGTAACATCGCCGTGATAGACGACATAACCCTAGACGAAGACCAATCCTGCCATGCATTGAATGCGGCCTGAATGAAGAATACAGCCAATAACACAATCGCCAGCGCAAGATTTGCGACTGCGGGAGGATCACCGAGTGGTTTCCACGAGACGAAGACTAAGATACAGCCGGCCAACAAAATGATGCCGAACCCCTTGAAGAAGTACCCGAATATCTGTAGGAACCATTGATGCGGTATCGGGGAGAGTTGGTTTTTGCCGTATTTGCGTTGACGGTGATGGATTTCGTCCTTGGAGAGACCGTGCGCGATGTCGACTTCGAAATGTTTTTCAAGAGAGGGGATGGAGAGGTTGTGCCATTCGATGTTTGAGAGTTCTATCGATCACAATTCGTACTTCGTTTTTTTCCAGATTAGAGGGGGAGACGTACCATTAGCGATTCCATCGTTCTTGGTTTTTAATTTTATCTCTTCTCTCTGTCTTGCTTCATCGATATCAATCGATCTTTTCCACTCGTCAGCAACAATTCAACACGTCTCGACTCTTTGGATTCAGTTGTGATACATACACACTTCGATAATGAATCGGCAACGTAAGAGCGGGATCAACAGGACCTCGTCGATTAGTCCTCGTCGACACTGCAGAACTCGCCGTCGAAAGCGTGCGCGTGAGCTGGTGGGTGTTTTGAGCCTGGTGGTGGCGCGCTAGACCAGATTCTTCGTCTGCTGATGGCTGCTGCCATTTGAGATGGCCGCCAGCATTATCGGCGTTGTCGTTGGGGTTTCCCATTTGTGTAGAGCGTATTCCCACGCAGCACTACCTAAGTAGACTTGACGACGATTGTTACGTGGTTTGTAATTTCCTATTCCGGAAGGTTATTCACGCCGCCACGGAAAGAGCCCAACCCAACAAAAGGGAAAGGAAAAGAGAAAGAAAGAATACCTTCTGAACAGAATACCTCCTCGAAAGAAAACAAGGGAGAAAGAAATGCAGGGGATTTATACCCAAAGTTCCCTCCAGCCAAGGAAGAGAAAAAAAAACCATCCCATTCCACCTAGGTAGCTACCTACCCTATGCAGACAATAGCTAGCCATTGTATGTATGAGAACGGGATAAATCACTCATGAGGCAACAGAAAGCGAAACGACAAATCGAAAACCTGGAATAATCTAAATCTCTCATAGAGATTGTCTGTTTCGGACGTGAAAAAAGAAAACTTTAAACATCCCCTTCCAAACAACAGGCAGCTAACTACTCGATTTCGTCTAGTCACGTCGTATACGCGTGGTGTACCTACCATCTTCAGCACATGGCAAAACCCATATGGCAAGAGCTGAGGGAGGGGGGAGGGGAGAGGGGTGGGATGGGCAGTGCACATGGATATGTGTTCCCTCTCTTTCAAACAAATCAGTTACCTAAGTTCAAATGTTCTAACAAGGTCATTTTGATCAAGTTAGCCGGATTTGGTATCTGGGAATGATATTCGATCTATGAGCGATTTTTCGCTGCCAGACAAAAAACGCCGATTTTAGCGTCGCAATTTAGATCAGGTTGCAAATCTCAATATCAATGGCTCGGTGAATATAATAGTTCCAAAGAACTATTGACTCGAGAAAAAAAAAACATGAGAGGAGAAAAATTATTGAGAGGATATCAAAAATGCCGCATAGACACCAAACCAAACCAAACCCATCCCACTTTTCTAGGGTTCATTGTCTATCGGCGGACGAACCGCACACGACCACGGAATTACTCGATTTGGGCAAAGGATGGGAAATTCGAGTAAGACAAAATCTACATATATTAGATGAGATCTTGAGAAGGAAAGACCACGCGGCGTACCCAGCAGCACGCACTGAAGAGAAGCCAAATGTCTTGCGTGCATTTGATTTTTTTTTTCTCTGAGATACTCCGTAGACCCCAACTCCACATGCGGCTTTTTTTTTCATGTTAACGTTAACTAAAACTAACTCGAATTAGGGCTCAGTGATTCTCTCTCTCACACACATCAGACAGAGAAGCGCCAGATCTCAAATCTGTATCGCTGAATATAAAGAGGAACAGACAAAAACAATCGGCCGACAACAATTCATTTAATCAATACACCTAAACGAATGGCATCGAAACGATATCAAATTTCGGCGACAACACCCACTGAAAAGACGACCTTATTCAAACATTTATAACCCCGTACGTAAAACAAACCAAACCAAATGCAACGCAACATGAACGCCTGCAACCGTACCCACCATAAATATCTGGAAAAAGTGATA
Source organism: Talaromyces sp. PYS2103 (assembly GCA_023625975.1). NCBI lineage: Eukaryota > Fungi > Ascomycota > Eurotiomycetes > Eurotiales > Trichocomaceae > Talaromyces > Talaromyces sp. PYS2103. The sequence goes on from JAMAGB010000048.1 coordinate 18,175, forward strand.
TATAAACCCATCGAAACAGACGCAAAGCAGAATTCATGAAATAGTAGGCAATCCATGGATAGGCTTTATTTTCACTTCTGAATTCCTATCGGCATAATCATCGCCTCGAGGACGTTTCCATGGATATGGTGGTTCCGGGAGGTAGCCTTCTCTACGACTATTATTATTGTCGGTGTTGTTGTTGCTCTGGCCGAGGCTGTGTTTGCGCATACCGAGGCCTGCGACGGCGATTCGGTTTAGTTGGCCGATGTCTTCATTTGTGTTGTTTGATGGCGCGGTGGAGGGTTGGTGGGGATGTTGATGTGGCGCTAGAGGTGGGACTTGCGTAGGAGCAGCTGCTAACGCTGCTGCTAGCGTGTGCGGTTGCTGCTGTCGTTGCTGCTGTTGTGGTTGGGGTTGTGATTGCGGTGCTTGTTGCTGTGGCTGCTGTGGTGCTGGAGGCGACGAGTCGGATTGGTGTGAATCCGCCAGTGGAGGCTCAGGTCTAGGCTGAGTCAAATCGATATTATCCGGTAAAGCGGGAACTTCGTTTTGCGAGTCAATCAGCCGAGACTGTAAACTGATGATGTATTCTCGGAGTTGGTAGTTTTCTGCCTGAAGAGCTTTGTAACTTTCGCTCAGGACTTTGTAGTCTTTGACCTGGGATTCTAATTGGCGGATATATCCTTCTTTTCGTTGTCGGAATGCTCTCTGCACAGGTTAGTTCTGTTTTGTCCCTTTTACTTCAAAGGATGAAGGACGTACTTGAGCAGCGCGATTCTGTTCAGCGCGTTTCGACGTCGATAATTCACGTTTACCATATGTCTTTCGAGAAGCATCGTTCCCTGCCGCGGCTTCCTGCACGCCGGACATGACCTGAGGCAGCACCAGCGATGACGCCTGCGTATTGGGAGCAAGCATGGCGCCACCAGCAATCGCAGGATCGATATTATGACCTTGTTGTCCAGTTGGAGCACGCGATTCTGGGCCTTGTGATTGGAGATGTTGTTGCGCAGCTAGGAGCTGATCATGGAGAACTGCGACGAGTTAGACAAAAGACTATACAGTCGCGTTGCGCAGAAACAGTAGATGTTACTATGCAGGGATAACAGGTAAGATCTACTGGAAATGCAATAGCATAGCGATAGATCTCAGACGATCGACTTACCCTGATCAGCATGGTCCTATGTACAAGTTAGCACTGTAAAAGATATGGACCAAACGCGACGAGACACAGACGCGACATGACGTGACAACAGCATGCAATGCAATGCTGAAGAATATTCTCAATGATATCCTCATATACAAGCAGCTCATGTGTTCTTACGAGACAAACGGCGATCATGATGACAAAGAGAGGGTCCAGCTTACCTGAGCAGAGGAGCTCTGTTGCATACTGGGATGCGGCGCTAGTGCGAGCTGCATACAATCCAAACCCCCGTGGAAATTATCAACAGGTCGAGGGTCGCGATCGAGATCAACTGATCAGATATAAATAATAATATTCCAGCGTGAGAATAGCAACGCGCCGAAGTGGAACTGGAAACTGTAAACCACGAGTGCGATGTTATGAGGAAGAGGGACTAGCGGGGGGACGGCGATTGGTCGGAAATAGCTGGGTGTAGCTATAGGGAAGCACTGTCACGCAAGGCACACAGAGTCTTATAGCCCAGTCGATCAATAGCAGTAGGAGTAAAACACAAATCAGAGGTTTTCGCTTGTCGCCTCTCTTACATGTCAAATCGTAAGACTCGATTTTTTTTTGTATAGGAACAAACCGATTAGTCTGGATTGAGTAAGATGGGGGTGTTGGGAGAGTCTGAGAGCATGAGAAGAAAGAAGGATGTCGTAAGCAGAAAAGCAGAGTGGCTGGGGACTTTGGCCTTCCATTAATAATCCCTCCCGCTGTGCTCGTTAGGCCCGTGTAATCCGCGTCACGTAATTCTGCTTAGTAAGTCAAGCGACGCGAAACAGGCGAATGAGAGCCCACACAGCGCGTATGGATGCGAAATGCGCATTACCATCGGTACAGCTAGGCCGCATATGAGTAATCAATGCAGGGAATGTCCGATCCTCCAGACAAGGCATGCTCTGCGTATATGCCGACTGATCCGGTGAACTCGTGTTTTTTTTCTTCTTTTTCCCTTCGTCTAACTCTTTCGTAGTCATTCCTACAATTCATACTGAGCAGCAGCATGATCGTGCTCTATATTTTGTTCTAGATATCGGCATGGAGGACTGCATCCTCGAACCTCATGCAACCGGTAAGAAGCCACATGATTACCTAAGGCATGTTGTCTGTCTTTAAGGCTCAAGCCTCTCGTGGCGCTCCGACCTATTTCCTAATGCCCCCTAGTTTCCGCCCAGTTAGTTAGCTTCCGCCAGAAACGGCAGGACGGACGTTCCGTACCTTGGTAAGTACTAAGTACTAGTACTAAGTCGTCGCTAACTACTCCGTAAGTACGTAGGCAATATACGTACTAGTCTACTAGATTACTAGTGCAGAGGAGGGACTCCGCGGTACTTCGCCGAAGCACTACGTATCTGGTATGCGGAGACCTGTATGACGTCTTGCTGAGTAACATTGTAACAAAGTAACAAAGCAATTGACGACAGCCACACAAAAGACAGGGATACAAAACCACGTATTGGTATGTAATAGTACGTAAATAACACCCTACTAGCGGGTGCACAAAAAATAATGGCGTGATTACCTAATGTATATTAATCATTGCGGCCATCTGACTCAGTAAATCCGTTAATCCGTCCACAGAAAAATCCGACACATTATATTTCGGGGATATCTTCGGAGTACCTAAATATCGCTTTCTCTGCCCTTGATCAGGCAACAAAGAGCCCCATTCAAGTAGTAATCCATAACTGAATTCGATTCCAAGGTCAAGACTCCAATTTGTCTCCAATTTTCTGCATTCTCTTTTTACTTTTCCCGAGGCACAACCAATTATTCGACTGTCCGGAATTTCCACTTGATTAGTGATACTCTTAACTATTAAAGTTAGTATTAGCTACACCTCTTCTTAACGTACTCTTATATGGATGCAAGGATGCATGTATCCAGGAATCTGACTCATGACGACGACGTTATTATACGTACTATGAGAGTCGGCTGGTGTCTAGACAATAGTTATGTATGTAAGTTGCTACGTAGGTCTGTATTAGGGTTTGCCTTGCAGAGCTAACTTGCTATGGTACAATGATACAGTTAACCAGACTAAACGCTCGTCACGTTTCCCAGGTCGTGTTCCTACACCGACCCCAAGTTAGCACATCCAACACCACAAAAGACTGATATTAAAACAAGCAACTGGCAAAAACATACCTTCAAATATTCACTCCCCTTTTCCTGATACTCAGCCCTCGAGATCGACCCAATCGCCAACTCCGACCCCGTCGCTGCCCACTGCGCAGCGCCCTTCCAAGCATCCAGAACCGGATCCGCCGCCCGCCGAACAGACAACTGCGCATTCGTAGGCAAAACCCGCACCAACTCTGTCCTCAGCCGTTCATCAAATCCTTGGAACAGCGTATTACCACCCGTCAGAAACACATCTTTCAGTAGTCGATTGCGGTCTTCTTCCGCTGTGAAGCGTTGATTCAGAATGTCTGCCGCGATCTCGACGAGACCGGCTTGGTCCACCCCCGCTATGGAGGGCTGAAAGACTACTTCAGGCACCCGGATTCGTTCCACATTAAGATGGATTTGGTGCGCTTCACGTTGGCTTTCGGGATCAAACGGCCACGGCCCTCGTAGAAATACATGCACAAGACTCTTAGTCCAATCTGATTGTGCATCTAGAGTGTGATCATGCGTAAATTCTGGATCGTATTGGAGTAATTGATCCTCGAGCGTTTTCAGTGTGACCGTCAAGTCTTCTTCCTCTTCGTCATCGCTCTGCTCGCCCGTAGCCACCGTTCGGTAGACACCCCAATCTGCGTCGTCGGCGCCAAAGTCATCGTCGTCACCGCCTCTGCGTCGCTTTTTAGGTCCGTCTGCGGCAAGATTTGCAAGTGTCTTCATACGCATTTGACTCGCAAGCGATTTGCGGTTTCCAAGATCCGCTTTGAGGCGTTCGCGTTCTTTGATCCTTTGAAGTAAAGTCTGGCGAGCAGCGCGTCTTTCGCCGATCCACGCTTCGAAATCATTCTCGCGTCGATCATCGTCGAGTCTTTGCTCTTCTTCAATACGGGCCTTTTCCGCCTCTTTTTCTGCTTTGGCGCGTTGGCGAGCTTCCATGTTCGATTTCATTAATCGCTGATGGCGCTTCTCTTTAAGACCTGCCTCGTCTAATTCCTCGTCGGGAATGTCGAGCAAAGGGAACGAAGCTTCGTCCGGATTTTCCTCGGTTTCGTCAACGCCCAAATCCTTATTTCGTGACCGTTTGATAGACCGCTCAAGATCCCTGATTGTACGTTCAAGCTGCGCTTCATCTTTCATATCTTCCGCTTCCAAGATTCGTCGAACCTCCTTTTTGGTCTGTTGGGCCAGACCCTGTTGTAGATCCTTGTAGTACTCCAGCTCTTGCTCTTTCTTCATCAATTTGTCCAGACGCATCTTTGCAGCTTGCTCCTGCAATCGTCGACCACTTTCCTTTTTCCGTTCAGCAATCTTGTCCAGTTCCTCTTGCGTCTTTTCGACGACCACGTGCTCTGTAAACGGGTACTGGACAACATAATCCCGATCCTCAAGACCCGTCCAGTCTAAGAAATGGCTCAATTCTTCGTTGTAGTCTGCAGAGACATACCCCAGTTTATGTAGCAAATCTTCCATTTGATGTTCGACCATGCGACCGGGGAATGTCGGATACTTCAGCCGCATGAGCTTCAACAAATACTCCGAAGCCTGTTGTCCACCCCAATTGAGTCTTGTCGCGTTCGAAAGTAGTGCCTTTGAATTCAAAACTGGAACCACATGTGTCGACGTATGCGAGGATGACACAATCAATCCATCTTTCCCACGATTATACCGATATGAGAAGAGCGAATCAATTCCGTAGGCGACGGAGGGGACACCGTAGCACTCAAACATAATCTCGTTCATCACTATTCAGTTAGCTTTCTTCCTCATTGGCGGATCGAGAACAAGCTTACTCCGTCGCGGATACGTCAAGTTCGCAATCGGCTCCGTCATAACGATCGGTCTATCAACCGAACCCTCCGAACCATCCACGCCCAGTTTCAAAAACACATAATCCAATACTCCCTCCATCACATCCCAGTTCCCAACCACGCTGGTACCAGGATCAAACGCATATCGCAATTGTCCTCTTGTTGTAGCATCAACATAAGCATCGTATCCAATGAATTGACAAGCTTTATTCAATTTCCGATCTCGATAACGACTCATTATGGGGGGAAGAACGAATCGGGGGGATTTGTCAAAAGACCATCCTGCTTTGAAGGTGTGGGAGCCTAAGCATGAATTAGTCTCTCATTTCCTGACAAATAAAAGCCCGTTGCTGTCATGTTTACCATTATCAATCACGATCGCGCTCGAATTTGGAGATGCCTTGCTCTGTTCGTAGCCGTCTGGTTGAGGTGGATGGTAACCCTTGAAGGGGTATTCTTGGACATTGTAAATTTTCGGGGGCGGTTTGGGTGAATCTCTATGGCTTGAACCGCCTGCGCGCGTTGTAGTGATGATTCTCTCTGATGTGATTGTCATTTTGTGTTAAGCTCTGCTCAAGAGCGTGTGGGAGAGCGAATCGATTCAAAAGGCGATGCGGCGTGAGGTTAAGCTTGTAGCATCATTTTCAGAACATCGAACGTAACTCGCTGAATCGCGACAGATCTTCAAGCAGACAGTTGGCGTATAGCGAAAATGATTTTGAAGTTCTGGAAGGTATACAAGAGGAGGTGAAGTCGCAGGGATACGGATTCTTTGAAGGTTCCGGAGCTGGTCTGAAAGCTAAGGTCCATCCCGACATCGCCAAGACCTGACATATGGGATCATTTGATAGACATTCTACAACCACGAAACGACAATCTCTACATTTAAGCGCAATTACGGTCATATATAGTATTCTTTCCTATTCATGGGTATTCTCATGTATCATAATTCATAACCCCCAAGGCTGCTTCCTGCTCTGGTGGTATATCAAGATGGATCTTTGATATTCTCCGTTGCTAAACATAAAGTCATCAGCATACAAATGAACGCATATCTCTTCTGTACTTTGCAGTTCAAAGAATGACTAACCTTCAAGGTGAAACAGGACATTGGACTGATAGTTCTTGAACATCTGCGCCACCAATTCGACATTCATGTTCTGAACATTGACTTCCTGGACGGAATTTAGCATGCAATCTCCTGATATTTCAAATCAGGTATTGACAAACCTGCAGACTCTTGTTCAAGACCATGACTGCTTCGTTGAGTTTTTCCTGTTGGTGTTAGCAGTCTGTTGTTGCGATGGATTGAGACTGTTTACATACAATGTTGGTGATGATGCGGGAGAGTAGTAAACTCTGTTGATGCTCGTGGGGACTCTCCTACAATCGCGTTAGAATTCCTATGTCACTCGAATATCGTTCTGATCAAGTATGCACTCACCATCTTTGCGATCACAAAGAGTTGTTCAATGTTGACTGTTGTGTTGCCAAGAATGCGCGATCCATAAAGAAAGCTTCCGGCGATGCTGACACGTGATCCATCCGACATTCGACCTTCATCTTCAACCACATCTTCCAAATAGCTACATCCATACCGGCAAAGATCCAAGTACCTCCTTAAAAAATAATCCTAAGCAAACGTCACAATGCCCCCCGCAAACGCCACCTCCGACGAGCACCAACAGCTCCTTGACTCTCTCGACATCGCAAGCCTCCGCCGACCCTTCCGCAATCCGCACTGGAAACCCTCCCAACGCCGCAACAAAAACGTCAAACAACTCCTCTCCGAATCCTCACGCAAGGAAGCCTCTTCAATGGCCACCCAAGTCAACTCCGGAGCCACCACCCCGTTTGCTGTAAGCACGACAGACGGCTCCCAAACACCTGCCGTCGGAACAGGCGCATCTACGCGCCCTCCCAACATCGCACAGGCAGCTCAGAGTTTATCAACACTTGTACTGGAAAAGAATCTCAGAGCTTCAACAACAGGATACACGGGCGGTCCGGCGGTTACGTATACGAATATTGAGTCTGCGCCGTCGTTAAGTCCGGCTCATCAGCATCGGTACTGCGATCTTACGGGTCTGCCGGCGCCGTACACGGATCCGAAGACGAGGCTACGATATCACAATCGAGAAGTTTTTGGCGTTGTGAGAACTCTGGGTCAGGGCGTTGCAGAAAACTTCTTAGAGGCTAGAGGTGCACATGTCGTGCTGAAGTAGAGCAGAAGTTTTTGCACTGTTATTACCCTCACATCTTACATTCTTTATTCTGGTTTATTTGGTCGAGCTGTAAGTCAAGCCACCAAGCTAGTCAATATGAAGTATCACTAATCAATGCACAGCCATCTAAAGCAAACATGTCAGGCCAACAAAGTCAAGCCCTTTCCACCCACCTGCCCCTCTCGAGACAGGTTCAAAGAAAACGCTCCGGCTTAATCGTGACCAATTCAGAAAAAAACAGTCGATCTTCGCCGTGATTCAAAAGAGAATCGATAACAACCGATACCGACACTCCATGGTAAGGATCATCAGTTACAGCGCCGATTGACGCTGTTGGTTGTGGCGGGTTGGTGATTTACACGTCTGGATCGTGTAGGATTAGTTTTGATAGAATAGTAGTAGTAATATGGCAGTAATCTTGTCAAAAATTCATCATTAAAATTTCTGAAGGATACCGCTGTGTATTGGACGTAAATTGAGAACTGAGTTCGTAGTGCCGGTCATCTTAAATGTTTCCAGATCGTTGCGGAAATGGAAGACAGAAAATTAAAAGGAGGAAAAAGTCTCAGTTTTATTGTTGTGTACGATGGAGATCGCTCGCTGCTTTTACGCTTTAGCGTCAGGACTCACGGCTATCGGAGAAATACGAGAAGTGCGTGTGCATAGAGCCTCAAGTACGAGTATTATTAATCAAGCTGTGGGGTCACATAGTTAACTACAAGAAACATCCCTCCTACCCTCAACGAAAAACAGAGAAAGCACCTGACCAAAAAACCATGGCCCTCTCCAACAAGCAGTTCACGCTCTTCGTAACCTTCCGTGTCGCGCCTGAAAACATCGAAGCCTTCAAACAAGCCCACCGTCCTCTATGGGACCACTGCGCCCACGAGCCCGAGTGTCTCTTGTTCGATGTATTCCAAGATCAGGAAAATCCAGGGCGATTCAGGTTTGTGGAAATCTGGAGTAAGAGTCGGGAATGGTTTGAGAAGGTATGGTATTGATCTAGTGCAAGTGAATAGGGGGCGACGGTGTACTGATAGAAGGGGAACTTTGAACAGGAACAGATGACCAAGTCGTATTACCGAATATTATGGGAGGATTCGAAGCCACTGTGGATTGAAGACAGTGAGTGAATGTCCCTTTCTATAATTTGAGTTGGGCGTCATGTTCTTATCAAGTCATGCATATAGTGAAGCTGGAGTTTTACGAACGAGAGGGAGAGGGGTCTGTATACCGAAAGAGTTATCTAGATGGTGCGCGTTGTATGGACAGTAATTAGCATCAAAAACTGAACATTGTAAGTACAAGAAGTAAATACTATTAATAACCTCTACTCTTATCCATCAAGTATCATCTTGAATGAAGAGCAAAAAGCAGGCAGTGAGCGTAACGGTCGATATGCCTGGCCTTTTACGCCAATCTTCATGCTATATATCTTCTCTGGATCTAGGTATGAATTTGAGATGCTTGTGCTAATCGAAAAGAGACTGTCGATTTATTCCAGTACTCTTGGTGGTTCCCGATACGGATTGTTGAAGCTTATCTTATTTGATTGATGCCTTTGATGCTCTTCTTTTGGAAAGGAATGACTACGCTTAGAGGTAGCGATGCCCATGTTTGGTGAGAATGGACTGTGGTTCTAGGACAGTATGGTCTTTTTTACTCTTTCGCATTCACGAATGAGCGCTTTCGTTTGGGAAGGGCACCTCAACCCCAAAACTTTCCAAGTTATGCCTGTATATGATTGGGACTCACCCTACCTAGGGTACCTAGGTATGCGTCATACTTCCCAACTAGGGCATAATTGATTATTGCCTAATCGGGTGACAGATTAGGGCTAATCCCGAGAGCAATGTCCACTACAATAAGCAGTACCCACATCAAGAAATTCTCCGAAAAGGAAATCAACTTCAGGTGATCTGGTAATCATCATATATTTGAACGTCTATGAGGGCCATACTTTTGATAATATATCCAAGATGATGACATGGTTGACAAGGGGCACAATGCAGAACCTATGAAGAAATGCCCCCCATTCATGCGATTGCCTACAACCTTCCTTAGATGGAGATTATGCAAATGCTTAACACCAGATTGTTGATCCAAGTACACAAAACAACTGTAACATCTTCCTAACCATCGTTTGAAATAATGTACGACTAGATACTTTAGATAATCAAGAAATTGACTTCCGATCAAGACAGTTAGTACGCGTCACGATGAACAAATCACCCCCCAAATTCTTTTCAGACTCGCTGTCGTCTTGAGATTTTCTTTTCAGATTGCCCACCGGCTGCATTTGATCTGCCCTACAAGTACAAGATGTGTCTTGGGTCGCTTCCTCGTGAACTATTCTTGCTCGTATGCAATCATCTAAACATTGCAGATCTCAATGCGCTGGCTAGAACATGCAGTTCCCTGGCCAGTCTCTCGGATCCTTTGTTATATCAGCAAGCCGTAAAAAGCGGCGCATACAAATCCAAATTTATGTTTTCGGCCATATATGGGCAAAGTAATGCGGTTTCCAAGTTTTTGAAAGCAGGCGTCTCGATGAGCGCATTTGACGACTGTGATGATCACCATCCACATTATCACAAGCCCCTCCGTGCACAGAGCGACGCTTTGAGGCGGAGTATCCATCCGCTCCTGGCCGCTGCTTACTTCGGTAACATCGATGTGGCAAGGATGTTGCTTATTGAAGGCAATGCGAATGTGAATTTCCAGGATAAAACGCGCCGCACTGCACTACGTTACGCTATAGAGCGCGATTATCCCGAGATAATCAAACTACTACTGGAACAAGGAACGGCGATAGAAGAAATCGACTACAAATATCTCCAATGCTTGTCACCCATCGTGTCCGCAGCGTGCGATAATAATAGAAATGCACTTGAGTTGATATTCAATGAACTTCGCGCTCGAAGCAGCAAACCTGAGTTACGTGGAGCAAGGAAGGTAGAATTTTTCGAAAATATCAAACGTCAGTATGAAACAGCGTGTTGGCGAGCATGCATAAAGGGCAGTTCTGATAGTGTTGAGGTTCTCCTCCAGCAAGGGGTTGACGTCAATCTATGTGTCAAAGAGCGACGCTTGCTTTATTGGGCAGGGCGAAATAGGCAGGTGTCAACAGTTCAACTACTAGTAAAATACGGGGCAAAAATGGAGCATGAGAGGGACTGCGGAATTGTGCATGCGATGTACGTCAGTCACGTATTGAGTAAAGAAGAAGAGTGCCAGGTCCTCTCGGGAATTGTTATATATTTACTAAGATCCGGTTGCAACGTTGCAAATGGTGGTATACATGCTTGCGCTTTGTGGTTCATGGCGAACCTCAGAAAATCAGAAAAGCTAGACCGGGAGTTTGGAACACGTCGCGAACGAGAGGAAATCAAGAGTCTCCTACTAAAGAATGGTTTCAACCCAAAGAAATGCCGGCATAATTGCTGGAAGGCTCGTGGGATCACCTCCTTAGAAGAGAGATACTTTGGAGGCGAATGGCGCTTTAGGTATCACATAGAGGACCACTTTGTCCGAAACTGGGAGCGTGGACCTGCGTGGTTGAATGTGTCTTGAATGTCATGTCTGCAACAGCGTGGGCATAAGTGCTTACAGCCATTGCATACATCCGTGTTGCTCATTGCAGCTTAAGTCTAGTCTCGTTTGCTTCAAGTTTGATAGCTCTAGTTTATTTAAGCATTTGGTCTTGATACTCTTCTCGTTCTGTAATCCAGTCAAAGGTTAACAGACATTCATTATTCATGCGTTTTTGAAAATCTTATCATTGTGCAGGAATTGGCCGATATGTCAAATGGCAAATAGCTCATTCATTCAATTCTTGAAATATGCTCTGAACAATCAGGCCAATGTCGACTAAAGTTTCTTGATATTTGTAGTGCCAGTAACTCAAGTGGATTTCTGATTCATCATGAATAACTAGGTAGGCGCAAGAGCGGTCTCTATAATAGATAGAGTCTATTAGGTGATGTTAAATAAACAATTTTAACATACCTAGGTAGTCTATTGTGAATGGCTTCGCATATCAATGGACAGATTGTCGCTATTCTTGAGTATACTCTATTGATACTGTACCTAGGTACTCAGCCTAGGAATCTTGGTGGATATATAAACCACCTAGAGAACTCCCAAAATCATTAATTACACATTTCAATTAAATCTTGAAAATCTTTGGCAAAAAAGACAAAGCTTTCTTTAGAACCGTTGCCAAAGTAAGTATACAGTCCTCGTTTTTGTGGTCACAGCTATGATACGAGTGGATGTTTTCGAAATAACCAAAAAAAAATCATGAAAGCTAGACATTCAAAATGCCACCAGTGAGTATTACATAGCCTTTGAGTGTTGCCATTTCATCTGATATAAGCTAGAAGATCAACAACATCATGCTGAGCGCGGGCGATTTAGTGAATTTCACGGGCACTATCGCGGGTGCACAGTCTCGCGTGGCCAAGAAGAAGAAGGAAGCCAAGAAGGCAAAGAGGCTGGCCTTCGAAACACCAAAAGGTCTAGTAAGTTTTACGTTTTCATTCAGATGGATGAAGCTAATGTATGCTCTTCATATTATCAGAGAGACGAAGTGGCGCGCATTAGAGCGGCCGCTGACAAAGAAGAAGAGGAAGTGAGAAGAAAGAGGGAGAAGGCGAACAGATTGCTTCAAATGGCCAAGGAGATGGAGCAGGAGTTGGAGAGAGCGTCTGGCGGGGAGATTGAGGTGGAGGAGAAGGCTGGGGAGGAGGGTGAAGTGCTCGAGAAACGGGCACTGGAGTTGCGACAAATTGCGTAAAGAAATCTGAGAGTTTTTATTTCATTTTATTTTTCAATTCTGTTTCCATTTCTTCTTTTGTTCCCTTTTCGAATCCTGATGAATGCTATCAATATCAACCGTTCACGTGTCCAAAACGTGCTATTCTCAGTATAGCCACATCATAGATAATACCACAGAGAAAAGATGTACTTGGTGCGTTAAAGCGGCATTGTACTATACTGTATATAGTTAGATAATCGCTGTCCCCTACACCTGACCGCCAACCGCAAACGGTTAGACAAAACGCAGCGTGTCCTTCTTCCGCTTTTGAAGATTCCGGCAGAAAAGGGGGCCACTTCATACTCCTTTCAACAAAATAAAAACATCGCGACGATCCTCTCATTGCCTCGAATTTGTGTGCGAAAACGAGCTGACGAATTTCCTTTTTGCTTTACGCCTCTTTTCTGTACGCAAGAACCTACGACGGTGCCGGTGAATCGCTTCGATAAAAGACGTGTTTTGCGCGACAGTTGAAAAACAACAGAAACAGGCAGCATTGAGGTGAAATTCATCGCATAGCGTTGGGCTTACGGCATCGGGGCTCGAATCTTGTCTTGGGATTGTTATTGCAATTGCGCCTTCTCGCTAGCGAAATATCTTGGAGTGAAAAACACGAACAAATACTTTAATCTATATTCAAGATGCCTACGATGTGGCTTTCGGAGACGCAAAGTGAGCTGCTTCTCTCCTGACTTCAATTACGATCAATGGTTAACTGGTTTTTTGGATAAATAGAGATTGGCGCAATCTTCTGCACTGGCGGTACGTTCCAGGCCTTATGATACGGGAACAAAAACATCGAGGGAGGGAACACTGATTGATCGGTATAGGTGGTTTATTCCTCTTCGGAGGTGTACTGATGTTCTTTGATCGATCAATGTATGTTTTCCAGATTCCGGCACTATCACCAGTCAAATTCCAGAGAGAAAAAAATCTTCTCACTAACTGATTCATGTGTATAGGCTTGCCATGGGAAATGTCAGTCCAACCCAAACCCGCCAATTACCCCGTTATCCCATTGTCCTACTCCCAGCTCAAAACAAACCTAACCCATTCTTATGAACTGTCTAGATCCTCTTTCTAATCGGCCTAACCCTTATAATCGGCATCCAAAAAACAATCGCCTTCTTCTCTCGACCACAAAAACTCAGGGGCACCGCCGCATTCGTCGCTGGGATCCTCCTCATCCTCTTTCGATGGCCTCTAATCGGGTTCTGTGTGGAATTATACGGTATTCTGATCTTGTTTGGCGACTTCTTAGTGACGATTGGCCAGTTTGTGGGTGGTGTCCCCGTTATTGGACCGTATATTCAACAGGCTTTGAATACGTTGGCGGGGCAGAGGAGGAATGCCGAGCTGCCTGTTTAAATTATTAGGAAGGGTATATGTGTGTATAATTGATTACATTGGTGGGCTCTTTCTATTTACATCTTGTTTGTGCAGAAAATTAGAGGCTTGTTTGGTTTGTTTCCTATGATGGGTGGGAAATTGATATTCTGTTGTGATGGATCCAACAGCATGATATGTTTATTGATGTGTGCTAGGACAAAGACTTGTTAATATATATACCTAATGATATCAGCATATAATTTGATCAAAATTCTTGCATTCATCATAGAATTATAACATTGGCTGATCGAAACGCATAGGTAGGTACTAAACCATCGAGCATAGAATCCCGGAATATAACTTATAGGAAAGAATTATAGGAATACTCAAGGGCTTTCCCGTTACAGATCAACCTAACATTGAAACACAGGCGCGTCTGGTAACTTTAGAATCAGTCCACAATCTCAACATCCACTGGCTCCAGACTACACAAAATCGCCGGATCATGTCTGGATTTCGGTGAATTAGGAACATAGATTCAAACAGTTGATAACCTATCCACACCAATATCATAAAATTATAAGTAATTCAAAAAAAAAAAATGTACTTCAGGGATCACCCATTATCTAGTCATAAACCATGTTATAGTGAGCAGTCCCATTTCGAAGGATCAACACCAGATTGCCTACCTCTATCCTCAAGAACAATATTCTCAAAATCCTGCCACGTTTCTCCCTTTCTTACAATAACACACAGATACTCCGAGGGAAACTGCGGGCTGGAACTCCCCGCTGTATTAAACCATAACTCAGTCTTATCTGTCGGCACCGTAGCCAACATCTGTCGTAGTGTCTCTCCATATCGTCCACCTGGCGTTTCCATATCGGCACCCTTTTTCAGCAATAGAACAAATATATCTGTATGTGCATATGTAAGTGCGTGGCGTAACACTGATATGAACATTACCCCTGCGGCATGTATATCTGCACCCTGCGAGATGAGATAGTCTACCATCTCAAAATCCCCAAAGTGCGCAGCAGCATGCAACGAAGTCCCAAATGCACCGCCTTTTTGATTAACATCTGCTCCTTTAGCAATCAAGATTTTTAAAATCTCAACAGATCCAAAAGTTGCAGATGCAAGTTGTAAGGGAAACCCATATCGGTTGCCACCAGACTTAATATTAGCATGGTACTGAAGCAGCAATTCCACAATGTCGGGCTGCTCGGTGACACAGGCAAGTTGTAAAGGTGTCTCGTCTTGATATCGTTCGGAGTTGGGATTAGCACCATTCTCCAAGAGAAGTCGTACGATATTGATGTCCCTGGATTGTACTGCTGCACACAATGCCATTGGGCTATCGGCGCGAGCTCCATGGGCCATGAGGAGCTGGACGATACGCATGTCTGCAGATTTGCACGCTGCTGCAAGACAGCTCTTTTGCCACTCGTCCTTAGCATCGAATTCGTAAGTAGGGTCCGCTCCATGATCGAGTAGGAGATTTACGCATGGAAGATCGCCTTTGTGGCATGATGCCAGTAAACTTGACCCAATTTCACTGCCACAGATATTAGGATCAGCACCGTGCCGGAGAAGAATCTGGATCGTCGTGGGCTCTTTCTGCTCGAGAATATACCCCGGCCGAGACACACGCGTAGGCCAAACATGGCCAAACATCTCAAAGAAGTGACGATCATGTCTTCCGGCAATCGCAGCTTGAAGTGCAGTCACATAATAGCCACCCCTAGCATTCACATCAGAGGCTCGATCAAGTTCAGCCTGAACAAATTCATCTAGACCAAAATAACTGGCTGCATTTAAAACGGTAGCAAATTTCCCATCACCAGTGAAATCGGCGCCGTATTGTAGTAGCAACCTTGTAGTCCCAGGTTTGTCCCTAGGAAGGAAGGATGGCAGATAAGTAGCACGCAGTGCAGTTTTCAAGACGTGCGCATTCTTGATGTCGACTTCATTGCTCTCGAGCATCAGCTTGAGAACCGTCAAGAGTGAGGTATGACAGACTACTTCCAAAGGTGATGGAAGGTTTGGGCCTGGGCCGATCAGATCAGAATGGATGATCGGTAGCATAGATGCTGGCGAAGCTTCTGAAACATGAGTAACCCATCTAGAATATGCCTCTTTTCTGTGTAAGAAAAAGTCAAGTACCAGTGCGTGGGTTTCAGCTATAGTCTCGGGTACTTGCTCATAGTGGTAGAGCCAATTTTGCACTACGTAGAGAGCTAAGGGGAGACTCTCAACGGCTGCTGAAACAGCATCTTTGATCAAACGCATGTACATAAGACAGCAGTCCGTGATCAAGGCGTGAGCGTTGGGTTCCTTGATCTGAAACCGAGCAGCATGCCCAATCAAGATGTCAGTTGACAGAAGGTATTCTCGGATCGATATGTGTGGCAGTCTAACTAATATCCTCGGTTCCCCACCATGTTCATTATCGTACTCCTCAATAGTGGTAATGAGGTTCGGGCATATATTCAAGACTTCAGCTGGGTCCCAGAATCGCTCAATGTCATCAAATGATTCCGCATTAAGATCCAAGGTCGCCAATTCAGCCAGCTCTTCAAGGCGTAATGGGCGAGCGCTAAAGAGCAGCCAGCTGAGTATTTTTATAGCAACATCATAGTCATCATCAGAGATCCGGCTCAGTATCTGAGCGTATGTATCGTTTAGACCTTTCGGCATGGTTTCGAGGGCTTGTCGTAACTCGGGAGGATTGCGGCACCTCACAAGTGATATAAGCTGGTACCTAACCCATTGGAACCTGCGCCGTCCATGTCAATATCCCATTCGAAAAAGAAAGACACTGGCCACATACATCCCATCAGATTTCTCTATTAAGGATTGTTCAATCTCTTCTTGCACTTTGGGGTAGTTGCGCCACCTTTTTAGGTTCCGGTCCGTACGCAGCCGGTCTCGAATATACATTCGAATATCTTGCGTGACAACGGCGGCAGATAGTTTCACCAAGAATTTGCCCATAGCCATGTCTTCGACAAACTCTTTTATATCCTTCAACTCACGGCTTGTAAAGATGAGATGGATTTGACCTTCTGTCCATTTTTCGAACTCCTCTAAGACGTCAAAAAGGTCCTGCAAATCGTGGCATTCATCCAGGGCGTCAAGAACAATATATACGTCATGAAACTCGGAAACGAGGTCTTTCAAGATGGGCAGAAGTTGTTCAGGCGATGGTTGCTGGCTTCCGTCGCCTATCAATTGTTCAAAGACATTTGATGTGCGCTTGCCACGGTCAAATAGCTGTTTGAGTACAGACCGCAACATTCCCGAAGAGGAGGCTTTGTCAATATCGTCGGCCTTGAAATAGAAATAAGCTACAGCAATACCCAAATCTTGGCCGCCATGCCTGGTAAGGTCCTCGATGACCGTTGACAACAATATGGTCTTCCCACAACCTGCAATTCCATAAATCCAGAACGATGAGCCAGCGGTTCGCTTCCATTCCTGATATTGAGAATCGTCAATTAGCCAAGAGCCTGTATTTTGCGTCTTCATCCGCAACGCATGTGTATGATCAACTGAAGCATCTGGTGCAGAGAGCCATTTGACGATGTTCTCTCCATGTTCGCCTGCGCCGAACTACGGTCAGATGAGACCATAAAACAAGGATTTCCATATACTCACGACGAGTCTCTTCTTGTTTCTGCGTATGAAGATAATCCACCATTGAATGTGTCTCAAATGTCTTTTCACGGATATCCAGTATATTAGCACTAAGACACGTTACTCATACTGCCAGCTTGTATCAGGCCAGGGGGAAGCCATACGTCTGGTCCAAGGCCAATGCCAAGCTAAACTGAGAAGTGTAACGATTTACATCATCCAAGATACTTCTCATATATGCCTCTTTGAGCGGCCAGTGCAGTGCCCGGAGGAAAGACTCCTTTTTGGTCAGATTGGCTTGGCTGGTGGGCTTGATATCCTGCTCTAATTGTTTCAATTTCCGATTGCATTCTTCAAACACGTGGTCCAACTGACGCAACTTGTGTAGAGTCGGTAGTAGATATGATTCCTCCCCGTCCTGTAGCGCATGAGTGCCGCGCAGCGTTAGATCCTTCAGAGTTTCGAGTACTATCTGCAGTCCGCCCAATTCTTGAACCAGCCTTAGAATGAGACTTTTTGTATTCCTCGCTGATTTCAGGTACTGCATGCACTGGGTGCTGACCACACTTGCGATTTGGATAACCGCAATCACGCTTGCGGTGACACTCAGGGGATCCATTTCTTAGGCAAGTATGGCTCTTGTGCCATAGGCACGGTATCTGAATGAAATGAATCATCTTGGAAGGCGTTTCTCTCATATATAGCAACTTATCAGCCTTATTTTTTTTTGTTTCACCCCCTGGTCTTGTACATGCACAAGGCTGAATGTTGGTTGTGTTGGACAAATGAAGTTCAGTAGCCGCCGAGGCTATATTAGCAGCGTCACGCCTTTCCTGCAGGTGCTACGCCGCGCGAAACGACATCGGCGAATCATATTCAAGGTTTGGGGTGGTTTAGGGACTTTGAAGGGGCACGGCTGGCTTACAATGCTTCCATAGTATTGAACGCTGGAACGCAAGGAAAATTTGGCAAAGATCTCCAAGCTGGCTGAGACTAAAGCCATAAAAACATTGCAAGCATCAGACTGTTATCCTCTGATTTCATTTCCGTGTCATGGGCATGTTGTGTTATTCTTCTTATATTGATTCAAACTATGGTGGCCATGCAGGCAAAGGGAAAAAAGTATCAGAATTCAGACATGGCGATCCTGGTATTTCGGCCGTGGAAACATAACACCTAAGTTTCATGTATCTTCCAAACAGAAAGTTATGATTTTTTTCCCCTGTCATATTATGCATCGAACTCTCCTCCTCCACATTTCCTCACGGTCTCAGACGGTAAGGTTTAAAGGTTGTAACCGATCAGATGTTTGGCTTGGTCCGTGACCAATTCGACAGCCTTGGGGGCAGGCACTGTTTCGGGGAAATGCGAAACAAGAATAGAGCGGCTACACTTGGCAGCAATAATGCCTTCCTTTCCCTGTTATCGGATTTTGTTTGCATTAGCCATATCCCTGTCTTTAACCAAAATAGTTGCGTTCGCATATCATCCTAGCATACCAAAGCACAGAAGAGAACGGGAATATTATCACGCGGCTCAGCGATCCAATTGAAGAAATATTTCTTGCCGCCAACGGTAATTCCATGATCCTGGGCGTTGGAGGGGTCGTTGAATGCGTAGGCGATTTTGTTCATTTCATCGGGGGTGAGCTATAACACGAGAATCAGCGCTACGGCTCCTTCGCAAACAAGCAAACATTTTAATGATATGTGTACCTCGACAGACGATGCCTTGCCCCAAACTGATTGACCGGTTTGGTCGATAAGTATAGCTTGGTCAACCAGACCGGATCCAATAACGCTATAGCTCGTCAGGATGCATCATCAATGAACCGAGGTGGGGAACATACTGTTGGCTGAGATAACCTATGTCAAGAGCGTACAACATCAGCATCTATCATGTTGAACTTTAGAAGGAAATATCCGTCTATATTGACAGTTGATTGTCATCCTTACCGTCCCAACCATCAGCCATCTTGACTGATATGTGTGTGATGATCAGGCGAACAAATAGACGGTTTGTTTAGACTAGCACCACCGACAAGGAGATCAGGCGGGAGGAAATACTTTGACCGAAGGAGTATGCAATTATTCGTCAAGAACAACCAAAGACGAAACCCCAGCAGGCGAGTTTTGACAAAAAGAAAAAGCACAAGTAGATTTGAGAAAGTGGAAGTCCAATGGGTTGTTTGGTGAAGCGATGAAAGTTGTTTGCTGTAGACACGCGGTCACGTGGAGTGGGGGGTTGTGCCCCGCCTTCTTCTGGGCTTGGTGCGGTGTCGTCACTCCCAAGACTTTTCGACTTCTTCTGTCAATACATTCTGCTCAGTTAGTGTCTATTAGAACATATATACTGACTGCATCGTCTATCATTGACCGTACGACAATGGATTTATTTGACTTCTCTAGCAATTGTCCGTTGGGAAACAACCTCTCGAGCTCACACAACCCGGATGGCCAGGAGCTCCACCTTGTGACAGCTCACGACATCTTGAATATGGCTGCTCCTTATCCGTGTTTGCGAAAAGGACACCCATTCGGCAGATTACAAGCTGGTGACCACTTAGTAACCACACTGCTCGAGAGTATTGAGCAAATACTAACATGAGGGGCCTTTGATCACTGACCGGCAAGCCGAGTTAGACCGACGCTTGAATACTGCATAACCCTAACCCTGTAGTTCCTGACATTCTGTTTCAATCAATTCCAGTGATACCTTTCATCAATGGTATCTGCTCTAGGATTTTCAAGCATCATCTGTCGTTGCACTGATATGAGCAGTCAGCTTGTCCCTATGACTGAGTGTACAGTTTCCGTCACAACCAGTTGACTATTAGCGAGCTTTTTACGCCTATACCCAAGCCAACACTTCGAAACACAGCTAGAATGTCGTCCACGCAGAAATTGAGGCCGAGGAACCTCTTACGATGTAGATGTAGACTATCCATCGGCATGCCAGCTACATATACAACGGTAGAGCTGTTGATGCCCAAGGCCTGAATCTGATTCTCCGAAGTGGGGCTAGCAATCATCCATCATTCGAAATCTCCAGTCCTTATGCTGGTCATTTCACACACTCGCAGTAGTGATTCAAAGATCATCTCCAAAAGACGGTGTACATGAATTTCTATTGCCAACAACCCGCAATAACTAACTTAACGTCTAGGGCTA
Source organism: Talaromyces sp. PYS2103 (assembly GCA_023625975.1). NCBI lineage: Eukaryota > Fungi > Ascomycota > Eurotiomycetes > Eurotiales > Trichocomaceae > Talaromyces > Talaromyces sp. PYS2103. Next base: position 38,463 of record JAMAGB010000048.1, read on the forward strand.
GGGCCTTGGGAGGATGTATGAAACGCACTGCAGACACGCCACCATGTTTCACTAGTCTTTAGCTTCCGACGATGCTATCTCGAATTTCTCATCGCCTGTTCAGCCCAGGATGCAAGACATTGGGATTACTTACAAGGATCAAGTGCATTCTGTATATGTCTCTTTTGTCGCGCCTCTTGTTCCGTACTGTCTAATTCGCAACTGTCGGCCATCATCATCAGGGACATCAGCTGAAGTCGTTGAAGCCTTATACAAGTGACCGGACCAATAGTCCAACACATCAAGTACGGCACCGGAAATTGCCTATTTATTATACTGACCCACCGAGAACAATTCTTTGATGTCAAACCCTCAAATCCATTTGAGGATAATCTCTCTTATGCAAAGGAGAGGCTTGAGAGTCGTTGTCGATTCTGCTCTATGATTGGCTGAACGGCATCTATGGATATTCACCAGTCAGCGAACTGAGCGAAGCGTCTCCGTGTTTTTAATTAAATCTTCAACAGCAGCCATCCAAACTGCCTATTCGTCTAGCGGAATATTAGAGATGAAGCCCAAAACCTAGACCCATCAATCAATCAGCCACATACCCATCCAATTTGAATTCCCTCCTTCTCATCCATGCCGAGCTGGGCCAATCATTAGGGCTTATCCGCATAGGAAGAAATCTGTCGCATCATTTGAATTAGAAAACTAGATCTGTGACAGGGTGAGTCCAGAATCAATTAAAGGGCTGACTATGCCCGGCCCGCGCTGGGCGAATTGCTGCTCAAACATTATTTTGCTTCGTATTTGAAACTTCCTGCACTGGTGCAGCAGTCTTTAGGGTTACTCTCCCTTCTTTCTCTCCTAATATCTTCTCCTGGCTTTCTGGAAGGCCGTCCACTCCTTTTATTTCACATCAAATTACTCGAAATAAGTCACCGTAACCTGGAATATACTTCACACAAGGCAAGAAAATATAAAACAAAATGGGTATCTTTGGCAGATCACGCGCAAACACCACAAACGAGATATCGCGACCAGTTCTCACATTCTCTGATGCAGCGCCTCGAGATGATCTTCACTCACTAGGAAAGTTGGATTCCACGAAATCCAGACCGCATGCGCCAACGGCCGAGAAGCCTGCTGGAACGACTTCTAATAATGGACGACATGGCGTGAGGCGGCAACCTCAGAAAAATGTTATCCAGGCATTCGACTTTACAGTTACGCAGCCTCCTGAGGCTCCTTTGGCAGTGGATGAGCCCACTGGCTTGAACGATGGTGGAATCTCTTCGAATGGGATTGGGATCGCGTTGGGTAGCCCTAGTATGGTACCACCACCACCACCACCTCAATACCCTCCTACGGAATGGGGCGGCAGATCGACTTCTTCGGAAAAACAATATACGGCGACGACGATGGTCGGCGGCGGGCCAGGGTCCTTGCGCCGGAAGCCTAGCAAATGGAAAAAATTCGGAGGGATGCTCAAGGGCAGGCAGAATGATGGCAAACGGGCCCGGGAAGGCTTTTATCAACTGAATTTGAAGAACGATCAGGATGATACGTCCCCGTTTGTTCAGCAATCACAGTTCCCAGTGAACGCCGGCGATAAACAACAGCCTATCGCCAGCGCGTCGCCTCAATTTAGTAGTGATCGTTGGGAGGACAATCAGCAAATTGCTCCAACTGATTCCTTGTTGGCCGTGAACATCCCGACAGTAGAGATGGAGCGGTACAGTGTGATGTTTCGCAGTGTTCTCGGAGAAAAGCCGTCGTCTAATCTGCTGGCTCGACGAAGCAAGGCCTTGAACCAGCTTCATGTGATCGGACAGGAGGTAAGTTCTTCCCTATATAGAATAGAGATATTTCGTGTATCTGACGATCAACAAGCCCGGCCTTCATGAACCACCCAAACCGCAACGACGCGCCACATCACCATCAACAAACGGGTCATCAACACTTACATTATTACCTCGAAATCCTCAAACCAAGACCGTTGACAACAGCGACAACGACAAAACAGCTGATAGTCAGGGATTTGCTCCACGAAGTCCCATCAGATCAAACACTTTCCCCAGAGCAACCAAGAATCACCATCACGAGAATAACCTGATGGTCCCGGATCTGACTCCTGCTTTGTCAAGTGCGACTTCATCTGGCTACTCTTACTCTTCCGCGGAACCATCACCGATCCCGTTCAATATGCCTATCACTACGGCCAGGAATTGTATCGATGGCAAGAACGAGCCTGTTTGGGAGATGTTTACTACTAAAAAGTCTGCATCTGTTTCTCCGGAAGGTATCATCACATCATCGGATACAGAGACATCTACAAAATCGTCTTTGACCTCCGGCGCGATGACAACACCATTGATAGCACAGGACCCAGTTGAAGTTGTCCAGAAAGGGAAACCTACAACAAAACCATCAATCACAGCCCTACCACCACGAAACGCCTCACTACCAGCTTATGCAGACAGAGCAAAACTCAAAGTCAAAAGCACCGTCAAGAACAACAACAACAACAACAACAACAACAACAACAACAACAACAACGACAGAACCCAAGAAGATGACGATCCATCACTATCATTAGCGAACGAAACCAACAACAATCCACCACCACCACCACCACGACTACAACTCCACCGCTCCCAAACAATGCCTTTACCCCTAAACATCACCAAAAAGACATCAACCACCAACCTGCTCCACCCTTCCCCAATCCACGCATCAACCGACTCCCTAGATACAACAACAACACCATCCTCCCAAACACCATCCCCACAAATCCCACAAACATTCGAAATCTCAATCGCGCGCTCCGTATCAGTTTCAAGACGAATAATCCCACGCCAAACCCTCGTACCATTAGGGCCCGCAAATCCGCAGATTTTCTTCTCAAATGAGAACGAGCGTTATGGAGAATTGAGGCAGAAACGGGTTCCGGTTGTTATTGATGTTGGTCCTCCTCCTTCTGCTGCCGGTGTAGTTGATAATAATAGAGGGTCAAAGAATGGTGGTGGTGATTCTGAGTCGATGGGTAGTAGTGGTGGTGGTGGTGCTGGACATAGGTATCAGAAATCGCAGGATATTGTTATTGAGTCTGCCTGATTCCTGTCAAACCCTCCCTCCCTTCCTACCCATCCATCAATCACCTCTACATTTCTTTTCATTTGTGTTCTTCTGGCAAGAAAAAGGCAGAATGGATTGATTGATGCGGTTCATTCGTTTATTTAGAAAGTTTTTCTTTGTTGTTTTGATAGCTATATACCCGCGTCTATCTAATCGTTGAGATACCATTTGTTTAGTTATAAGCTGGATTGTCAAAACATCATTCTCATTTGAGCATGACCACGAAGATGTCCAACACCCTGCTGATTTCGAAAATCACATTCGTTTCTTGATTATATCTCTTATTCACCCTTCTCGGAAAAGGTATTTCCCTATTCCATGGAATATGTAAATATCATCTTTGATCAATGGAAATCTATCTCTAGACAAATCTTCCTGTTCTGATATCTAATTTATAATCACTTCTTCTCAACCCTGGCGTCGACGTCCACAGTCCTTGACGGTCCAGATGATGACGGTCCCTCGCCATTCGAGTCCGACAAGAATACCGGCACTTCAACACCAGTGATTATCCACTCCATCCCAATGTACGAATCACTCACGATAAGCACATCGACCTTCCTCGTCGCTGACGTTGCCAGCTGAGAAGACAAGGACGACGAGGACAACAAAAACTCTTCCGGAAATTTGACAGTGGCTTTAGCTGTGGGATTATTATTGTTCCTTCTGGATGCGCGGGAATTTTCGGTGTTGGTTTTGTTGTTTCTGCTCTGAGGATTAAACCATGACACTCGTTTCAAGGCGAGTAGATCTCCATTCCCCTTGCTACTGTCATCAGTTGATGTTGTTACAATCAGGAAGTAACCTTCTGTTTGCGGCTTGGGGAATCGTGGAGCATGGATTTTGAAGTCTGATGTGAGTGGCGTGTTTTGACGAGCGAGCGATATTGTCATGCTCTTGGCGGATATGTCAGAGACAGAAATAGACAGTCGTGGTAAGGCCGAGGAGACGATTTTGTCCACTGGTTGGACCGCAAATGGTCTAAAAGAGGGCGTGGAAGATAGTGTGTCATTCAACGCCTGAACTATAGTGGCCGACCGCATGGACGAAAGGGCAACAAGCGAATCTGGCAAGATGGCAGAGACCTTCTTTTTCTTTAAATCGGTAGTTGCCACTGCCGCTGTCAAAACACCAGGCTCAATACCAGGCAAGATAGACAACGGATGATCTTCAGGCCACCGCGCAGATTTGATGCATTGCAAAAGAGTCATCATCATACGGCACGCTGCTAAATATCCCAACTCAGCCAACACATCAATACTAGCCTGGATGATACGTATACCCTGATCGAGGACCGAAGTTTGATCACCGACGTAATCCGAAATAGGCAAATCAATTCGAGACATGTATGCTTGCAAGAGCAGGAATGCTTTGATATGAGGATCCCACATCGGTAAGTCATTCATACCTTCTGGCAGATTGGATATCGGAAGGTTTCGAGCAAGCTCGGCGTTGATGAGGTCTTCGTTGTGGCGCACGGGCAATTCATCAAATTCAGTGGCTGAGCACATCCATGCGAGGACCTGCTCGAACGACGGTTGGCGAACTGCGTGGCTCATCAAGTATCGAATGGTTTTGTGTGAGAGGTAGTAGTAACTCATAATCTTGCCAAATGGAGTTGAATCGATTTCACCAGTCGCTGCATCCAAGACTACACAGGAAGATTCGGCAAGTTCGTTGAGTGACTTATCAACAAGGTCAATCATGAATTCAGAGGCAATTTGTTGTGCTGCCATGGTATTGTGTTCTTCAGTAGAAATCTCAAGCCCGTAATAGGAAGGATTCTTGTGAAGACGGCGGAAGAAGAATGTCCAGGTAAGATAGTCCAGTGCATCTTGTTTAGTTACGATGGTTCCCGCGGACACCTCAGCGCCCAAGTGATTATCCAGAACTTTGTGTAAAGTCGATTCTACTGGAAACCCTGTATGTAAGAAGTGTTTGTAGAACGGCTTCTTCGCATCCTGCGTGAAGATTCGAGCAATGCCTGAGTTGTCAAACTGCGGTCGTCCAGCACGACCAAGCATCTGCAACACGTCGGTTAAGTCCATGTCTTTGTAGCCTTCGATCTTGGCATCGAAATACTGCGTTCCTTTAACCACCACAAGATGTGCAGGCAAGTTCACTCCCCAAGCCAAAGTACTCGTAGCCACAAGAATCTGGATCTTGTTATTGGCAAATAGCTCTTCTGCGAGTTGTCTGTCAGACTCAACAAGACCTGCATGATGTAGACCAATACCAAAGCTGAGAGCTTCTCTTAGCGCATCGTCCTTGACACGCGCAAGATTAAGTTGAAGATCATCTTCAGACATCCGCACAAATCGTCTAGGATTATCTTCCATTCCGCAATAATTGATTAGGTCCTTGGCAGTCAACCGGGTCTGTCTTCGAGAAGCCACGAAAACAATAACAGGTTTCTCCGGCGAGTGATTCTTGATTGCAAGAAATGTTGGGCGATTCATGGACTGCATCAGGGGACAAAATCCGCGTTGCTCAGGAAAGCCGTCGATATAGATTTCTAGCGGCACAGGTCGGACTGAATGACGGAAATTATATAGGCCCTCCTTCACACCCAGCCAGTTTCCTAGGTCCGTAGCATTTGCGCACGCAGTGGACATGCCCATCAATCTGACTGATCCTTTCGATTGAGAGGCGATATAGTTCATACGCGACACGATAATCTCTAAGATAGGACCACGGTCGCCACCTAACAAATGGATCTCATCAATAATGACCAAACTAACTTGGCGTACATATCCTCTTGTCTGCCAACTACGGGAAATACCGTCCCATTTTTCCGGAGTCGTAATAATGATATCCGCGTCTCTGATCGTACGAGTATCGGGAGTATTGTCTCCAGTCAACTCGACTAGCTTCAATCCCATTGTAGCTGTAAGTCGCTTTCGCCAGTCTTGCACTCGTTCACGAACCAATGCTTTCATTGGCGCGATATAAACGACCTTAGACCCGGGCCTCTCACGGAATGCCCACCACATAGCCAACTCGCAAGCCACTGTTTTTCCACTACCAGTGGGAGATCCCAGCAATACATTGGCTGAAGTATGGTAGAGAGTATGGAAAAGCTGGGTTTGCATAGGATTGAAGAATTGGAACCGTTGTCCGTAAATTTCCTCTAGAAGAGGGTTCTTCAATGCTGATATAGGAAGAGGTTGAAGGTCCAGAAGATCTGTGTAGACGCTCTCTGTATCGGGTCGAATAAGGTGTTGGAATGAGACTGGGGTGACGGTTTCGGCTCCAAGCCAGCGATCTGACACTGCACGCACATAGATCTGCGCTGGTAGTGGATCAGACAACGGGATGGTAAAGTTAAGTTCGTGATCATCATAAAGCTTCCTCCGACTGAGAATGAAGTATTCGTGATGGTAGATTTCCGAAGTGTCGGAATTCTCAACCCAAATCCAGTATCCCTCAGATGTTCCGTGATGTCTGTCATTCCAGGTGAACTCTGGGTATAGCGAGAGGCGAATGCGAAGGACATCCCTGTTCAATGGGGCAATTTCAGCCTCGACACTCAGAGTAGGGAAGTTGTCAAGCAATTTCGTGAGGGTGTTGCCCATGCGATGGTTATGCACAAGCTGGCCAATCTCAGCTGGTTCCATATCTCGCATCGAGTCAATCGAGGAACTCGGCAGCTTTTCATCCAGGTTCTTAAGAATCGGGATTGGTAGATCGAATTGGTGGAATGGGTGTTGGAATGGCCATATTTGTTTTTCGATAGACTTGCACATTGACAACAACACCTGACACTGGTACCCCCATCGACGATTGAGAGCAATCATAAATAGAGCACGACAAATACGTGCCGACTGCTGAGCGACGTATGCCAAATCTGAAACCAAAGCAAAGTCTTCTAATTTGGCACGAGAAATGTACGATTGCAAAAGGATGTTGGTTTTTGCATGAGAAGAGTCATTGTCCCCTTCGACCTCTGTCTGCAAAGCTTCGTCACGTAGTCGGTCAAGTTCCTTTGATTCGTTTTCACGAGCTTGAATATTGTCAAACTCTCCACTCATACTGATCATTTTCAAAACGTCCGCTTCAGTGGCTCTGGGACGCATCATCTCATTAAAAATCTCGATACTGTTTTGTAAAACGTAAAATTGGCTTGCAATACGACCAACATCCTTGGCACGAAGCTCCTCCGTTCGCTCGTTGAAAATAACCATCTGACTCTTTTGCAAAACTCGTGCAGCGTTGACAATCAACTCTCGGCGTCTCTGCACAAGCATGGGGTCATCACGAATCTCGGCCCATTCAATACCGTAATTGCGAGGTTCTCGTTTCATTCGAACGAAAAGATACGAATAGCCAAGCCATTGTACAGCTTCAGCCACAGTAGTAACAGTACCGAGAGAAATCTCAGCGTTAAGGTTGTCCACAAGTTTTCCGGAAAAGCGTGATTCAATGGGTTGTTGCGATGTCACTGCAGACAAGTAATGGTGGAGCTTGTCGTGAGTCGTGCAAATGAAGCCGATACCGGTATCTTGAAATTGTGGACGACCGGCACGACCGAAAATCTGTAGTACGTCAAGAATGCCAAGGTCCACGAATTTGCCCTCTTGTGCACTATAAAGTTGAGTACCTTTGATGACGACGGCCGCCGCAGGAAGGTTAACACCCCAAGCCAAAGTGGCGGTACAGCAAAGCACTTTGATATGTCCCTCGGAAAACATGCGTTCCATCAGATTACGGTCAGATCTAGTGAGACCGGCATGGTGGGCGCCAAAACCAGCCGCAAAAAGATCACGCAGTTCGCGTGCACGAGCTCCTTTCAGGTCCTTGACTGCCTGACTATATCCCTCTGTATCCGGTTCTGTCATGAAGAGATGCTCGCACTGTTGGTCGGCGGCCATCTGCCTGAACGTGCGTGCTGTGAGGACTGTATCTTTACGAGAGTGAACAAAGACCATCACTTGGTGGCCTTGCTCTAGCATATCTCGAACCTTTTCGAAGGCAACAGCGTCGAGGTTCTCGCGCGACTGCTTGCTATTGGGCTTTCCCTTGACACCGACAAAGTGTTGCTCCAATGGCACTGGACGGAAAGATTGGTCGAAGAAGAACAGACCAGCCATCCGGTTCACTTTCAAGAAATCCGCCACGTCGATATAGTTCGGCAGAGTTGCCGAGAGTCCAACAATACGGATCAAGGATTGCGTGCTTTCAACTTGTCGTTCAGTTCGTGCGACTAAAGATTCAATGACTGCACCTCGTTCGTCGTGAAGCATATGCACCTCATCAATAATCAGCAAACGTACTTTTTGTACAAGTTCTGTGTCTCCTGTGCTTTTCCTGGTGACAACGTCCCACTTCTCCGGTGTTGTTACAATAATCTGCGTTTCCACAATTTCTCGTTTTGTCAACTGCATATCACCAGTCAATTCGCGTACTTGAATTCCAAGCCACGCTAGACGTTTCCCCAATTTTTCAGTAACCTCAGCAGCCAAAGCTTTCATCGGTGCGACATAAACAATCTTGAAGTCGTCAACCTGTACTGTAAAATCAGTCGCATCTGGATCCTCTAGAGGATTTGGTATGACGTTCTTCGAAATAGCATTGAGAATAGTCAGCATGGCTGCATCGGTCTTACCGGCACCAGTCGGGGCACAGATAAGCATATTCTCGCTGGTCTTATATGCAACGTCATACAGCAAACTCTGCATACGATTCAAAGATTTGTAACCTTTGAATGTTCCTTTACATAACCCGTCTAAGGAGGAGATCGGCACCAACTTCTGATTCGGTCCAACCGGGGACACTCCACGGGAAGCAGGGACGCTGATCTCGGTATATTTTTGCTCTTCGACCTGCTTGCTACCCATCGGAAGACCATATTTCTTACCGCCCAAAGATAGGGTGTTGCGAGAATCATGAAGTTTATATACGTGCGGGTACTTTGGTTCTTCCCTAGTTTGTGCTGGCGCCAATGCAGCATGTTTATGCTGATAATCCTGCTGCCGAAGAGCAGCTTCACGCTGTGCACGGGTCTGTAGTCTGCCAGTGATCAATCCATCTGTCTGTGAGACTGTTTTTGGCGCCTTGGATGAGAGGATATCCTTTCGATGCGTGATAATATCGATCACCAAATCAAGATCATCAAATCCAATGACTTCTGCCAGTGACATTTGCAATTCATCGTCTCCGCTATCTGAAGCCAAGAGAGCCTCGATATGCTGCCAAAGCGCCTCAGAATCAAGTCCGGACTTTTGCGCAGCGAGTTGCTGACATCTGGATTCCAGCCAGGTGTGATTATACTGATCGTGCCCCGCAGTTAGCGAGGCTCCATTTACGTCGTCAAAATCTTCACTTTCTTCGTCGGAACTGATGATATCCCAAATGTCATCCACGGCACCAGAAGAATATTCTTCATCATCAAGATCCAGATCAATATCAGTTTCGATTGATGATTCGATGCTTTGGCGGCGTTCTTCCAGTTTTAGATCAGCAATCGACTGTTTCATCTGCGACAGCTGCTGCAGCCACTGGGACTGCAACAAAGCAATGTCTGACATTTTTCCTCCTTAAATCTTTATTGTAATGTCGAGTCTGCGTATTGAATGTTGATCAAAGGATGAAAATCGGATTGTTGACAGAGGGTAAGTGGTGGGAAGTAATCGGCGACCCAAAGCGGGAAGGCGCTTAGAGGCATGTGTCAGCAAGTGGGGCTAATCCATAACATGACTAGCGTGGCAAGCTATCTGGCGGGGATTGATACAGACGTCAGCCAGGAGATACTCTGCACAACAAAGAACAAGGATAACCGCCTACCAGGCAGCCAGATATCGAAACATATATTTCCAGCAATCGACACGATAGAATTTGCATCTTGATTATCAGACTCGTGCACACTCTCGCCATCATGAAGATCTATTACATGGGAGTATGTTGTGGTCGTCCGTCGCCTTGGCGTAGCGCTTACATGGATATAGATTCTCCGCAACGAGACCAAGCCTGCCTTGGAGCTCTCTGGGGAAAAGGACCTCAGCAGGTATTAATTCTAGTAACATGCCTCCAAGGTACGAGCTGACAGCCACTGCAGTTTCTCCAGATTTACTCGCGATAACTACAATGAGTTCATGATGTAAGTCTTATCCCACACTGTCGTTCTTGGAGATATCAAGATACTAATATCTTTCAACCGACTTCAGGCTATTCACAAAGACAGTCGCTGGTGAGATTCAGAATCTATGGTCGCAGTTTCAAACCCCGCTCATCAGTCGCAGAACGAACAAAACCCGGTCAGAGGCAAACAATCGAAGAGAAGAGCTATAGTGAGTGGTCTCCTGGCGATAGTGACTCGTGCGACTATACGATAGGAACAACGCGAGACTAATGCCATATACCAATAGCTTTCCACGCTATGAGCCGAGACGGCGTTGCAGCTGTCATCGTCAGCGACAGCGAATACGTATGCACCATGATAAACATCTCTCATACCTCGCTAACAGATGCAGCCCCCACTCGTTGCGCAACAACTCCTTTCCAAGATGTATGCCTCATCCCACCTTTTACGAGCTAGTATAGTTGCTAATAGCAGGTTATAGCACCGACGAATTCATCTCCAAACACCCACGCAGCGAGTACGCCAATCCAAACCTCCCGGAGAAAAGCCTATCGTTCCCTCAACTCGCAGAGTATATCAAGAAGTACCAGGACCCGTCACAGGCCGATTCAATTATGAAAATTCAACAAGAACTAGACCAGACCAAGATTGTGCTGTATGTACTTGAGGACACAGAAGCAGTGAACGTTGGCTGATAATTTAATAGACACAAAACGATTGAATCCGTTTTGGAACGAGGTATGACGGTTACATCGAACAATGCGAGATATCACTGACGTTGTGCAGGCGAGAAAATCGACAGCTTGGTTGCCAAATCTGACGGTCTTTCCGCTCAAAGCAAGATGTTTTATACTCAAGGTATGTCCTTATTATTGTTGTAGTTTACTTATGCTAATAGTTTACTAGCCAAGAAGCAAAACTCCTGTGAGTACCCGATCTGAACTCCTTCATCCTTACGATGTATCTAACTAACGGATCTAGGCTGCATTGTTATGTAATTTGCCATCGTTTGGTGACTTGACTCTTTGAAGTTTCGTCCATGTTAGCTCTTTTGTTTCGGTTTGATAGTAAACCACCCATGATTCCCGACCTCCTGTTTTCTCGTCTCTAGTCAGTTTAGAAATGTCAATACTGTTGTTTCGGTACAAATAATTTTTAACCTTGTTTGACTATTGGCCTTCGTTATGATTATTCTTTATTTCATGCTATTAACGACATACAAATCATATCAATATACAGAATGTCTCACTTCCTGAATATCTAAGCATCGTCCTCCCCTTGACTATCAGAACTCTCGCTCTCCCCTTCCTCACTCGGCAACTGAGCCGGAAACCATCCGTAGCGGGCCATATCAATATAAAAATCGCCCATCGCATCCTGCTCCACCGTGACACCTTCATGTCTCAACGCAACAGCCTGTCTAGATGCGCTTCCAGGACCTCTACTCTCTCAAATCAGCAAGAAAAAAAACAAAAAATTTTCCAAACTTAGGAGGACAGGGGGGGGGGGGGGAACAAACGAACCGATGAGATATCGTCCCCTTTGAATTCACAACCCTCTGCCACGGAACATTATCATCATGAAAATGATGATATATTTCCCCTTGCTCGTCGTTCTCGTCGTCCTCTTCCGCTGATTCATCCTCGCCTCTACGATTCGTCCTGTTTGAGGGGAGATGTTTGAGACATATCCCTACTTGACGGGCTCTTCGGGCTGTAATACATATTTTTACTTAATATATACAAATTCTGAATTTGTAGGCCTTCAGTGAAGTATTAGAAACGGTAAGGAGAAAGGGGCTACGTACGATATCCTAATAAACGCGCTATGTGTCCGTATGTTGTTACGGAACCGAGGGGGACTTCTTGCACGGCTTCGTAGACGGCGTTGAACCAGTGTTCTGCTTCATCTGTGCGGGGCATTTCGTCCTATATCGATTCTTCGTTCAAGGTGCTAGATCAGGCCTGAACTTGCTGTTCTTGTTGAATGGATCCTTGATACGTATTCCCTTTGTCCTCCTGGCTTCTGTAGGAATGTGCCTTGGTAGGATTTGGACTTTTCAGCTCGCTTGTGACTCGGAAATAGATATCTCGTGAATCAATTCTCGAAGAGTAAAGTAAAAAAGAGATATCAACATTGAACAAATTACATCGTGTCTTGTCTATCAACGAAGTCATCGACCCAATCCATAAATAGAGTAAACCCCCCGCAACAACATTTCTCCGCCCTCCACCCAAACTAAATCGAAAGCTTCCAAGCTCTATCTAGCTCACCTCACTTAACTTCCAAACCAAACAACACAGTATAAAATGTCATCATTAGCAGACTACCTCGCCAAAAACTACCTAACGGCCGATCCTCAACCCGAGCGCCCCAAAAAGAAACGCAAGAAGAACAAAGCCAGCAACGACGGCGACACAGTAGGAGGAGGAGGAGGTCTAATAATCGCAGACGATGACCCTCCATCTCTGCGCGCGTCAGCTGGGGATCTAAACGATAATGAATACGACGAGAATTCTCCATACATTCTAGACTCATCGAATTCGCGATCAATAAGTGCAGAATTCAAAAAGAAGAAGAAATCAAGCTGGAAAGTCGTTGGCGATACTCAGACAGCAGGTGGTGGTGCTGGTCAAGATGAAGCCGATGCAATCCTAGCCTCGGCTGCGGCCGAAAGCGCGGCAAGACTAGAAGCAACCCAAGCCGATGACGCGCCCACCATAGAAGGCGATATCCACGAGGCAGAAGATGACGACGGAGGAATGCCGAGAATGGAATCCGGAGCGCGCGCAGGTCTACAAACAGCCGCCCAGACCGCCGCGATGGTCGCAGCACAAGAACGGCGGAAAAAGGCCGAACTCGCCGCGTTTCAAGCATCCACAAAACAACAACAGAACCAAGAAGGTGGAGGAGAGACGATATACCGAGACGCATCAGGCCGCATAATCAACGTAGCCATGAAACGCGCCGAAGCCCGCAAAGCAGCCGAAGACGCCGCAAAGGCCGAACAAGCCGCCAAAGAAGCGCTCATGGGCGACGTACAACTTCAACAAAAACAGGAACGAATCGAACAACTCCGATCCGCGCGCGCAATGCCGTTGGCACGCACAATCGACGATGAAGATCTGAACGAGGAATTGCGTGCTCAAGAAAGATGGAATGATCCCGCCGCCCAGTTTCTTACTTCAAAAAAACCTGGTGTGAGTAAAACGGGCAGACCATTATACAAAGGTGGGTTTGCGCCGAATAGGTATGGAATCAGACCGGGGCATAGGTGGGATGGGGTCGATAGAGGAAATGGGTTTGAGAAGGAGTGGTTTCAGGCTAGGGCTAGGAAGGAGAGGAATAAGGGTTTGGAGTATGAGTGGCAAATGGATGAATGATCTCTTTCTCCCTACCTTCCAAGCTTCGTTTAAGAGATGATTGTGTATGCATAGGTGGTGTTTTTTTTGTGGATTGTATATATGTATACCCCATATCGAATCGGTATTCTTCTTTCTAAAATTAATATGTTGGATACCTAGTTAAATCAAGAGATAATGACCAGTTTTTAACTAGTTTCTTTCTTTGTTTTCTAGGCTTCTTTTCGTTTCATCGTCAAAACAACAATCATAAATTGGGGAGAGGAGAAGACTGGTAAGCACGGTTTCAATTGAACTGTTTTTCCCCGCTGGTCATATTCCTCTATCGGTACCATCGATCTTCAACTCGCTATTGGATCCGATCAGATCGGATCATCTTTCAGAGAAAGAAAAGCGATGTCAAGTAATATTTCATGATCGTATCAAACAATACCAAAGCGTTTAAGCAATTGAGAAAAAAAGGAAAATCGTTTCAAATGAATGTCATATAGTAGGCGAAGAAAGAAGAAGAAAAAAAACCAACATGCAATCAATGAACATTAAAAAGGTCACTCATGATGGAAGTTGGGGAGGAGGGGAATTCATCTACACCACAACCGAACACATGCACACAAATTGCTAAAGTAAAGGAGAGAGAGAAAGATGGGAGAACAAGACTACCGCCGCTTAACTTCCGCAGCCCATCCCTCAATTCCTTCCCCTTTTGTCCCAGGCGTAATCCCCAAATCTTGAACGTCATCCATCCCCAAGGTAGATTTCAGAAACTCATGACTCGCCATTCCGCCTGCATTCGCTCGGTCCTCCGGCAGCAATTCGAGCATTGGTAATAAGAATTCGCTTATTTGTATGGCTTCTTCGGATGAGAAATGGTATTTCTCGCGGAGGACGTCTGGAAGTGCCCAGTGACGGAGACGATGGATATTCCGGAGTTCGCCGCGGCGGTTGAAGATTTCTTGCGACCAACGGCCGGACATGCAGAGGGAGCGTGGGAAATTGCCTAGTAATTCTATTATTTGCGCAATGTGGTCGTCGTCTTTGCCGTATTTGGTGCCGGATTGGGGGTCGAAGAGATAGTCGCCTGTAATGAGTTCGAAGATCTGTTCACGTCAGAAATTGACGCCTATAAAATGGATGTCTAAACATACCATGCATGCCATACTCCATACATCCGTACTGGCACCCCATTTTGCGCCTAGAATAACCTCTGGGGACCGGTATTGGCGTGTCTGGATGTCGTTTGTGAAATGATGACCAACCCAGCAGGCATTTCCCAGGTCAGCAATTTTGACAGAAATGATGTCAATTTCGTCCTCCTTTTCTGGGCTAGAGGACTCAGATGTGTTTCTGTCGAGAGAAATACCGGATACTTCTCGTTCCAATAGATCACTACAATACTTAGTTTGATTCTGGAAAGAGGAATGTGGTACTCACGCTGTCTTTTCACGCTGCTGTTGCTTCTCGTCTTCCGGAATCGTGGGGATGTTTTCCCTGATACCCAGTGAATCTTTCATTGACAATCCGGCTTTCGATGTATCTAAACTGTCAGCCTTGATCATACATCGCAGAAATAAAAACTTACCAGATTCGCTCATCACCTGGTTCAGGCTGCTATGTGAACCGAGCATCTTGAACGGATCAATATTGCTGAAACTAGTATGCAAAGGACTCGGGAGTGGTTGACTCCCTGTAATGAGCGTCCGTCTCCGTCGGCGACCACTGCGATTGTCCTCCTTCTCCGTCTTTTGTTCCTCCTTCACATAGGTTTTGACAATCTGTTCCACGTCGCCAATCTCGATCAACACATTTTCCGGCTTCAAATCGGTATGGATGATGCCGCATTCCCGATGCAGATAATCCAACCCCATCAATACCTGTTTCGTAATCTGTTTAACCAACGGCATCGGGATACCACGGTGATTCCACCGTTTGATTAACCCGAGCAAGTTTTCGCCGAGGACCTCAAACACCATGCACACATGCACACCGTTGGGGCCTTTGTGCTCGAACGAGTCCAACAGACTCACGACGTGTTTCCGACCCGGGTGATCCGGCTTCGCCTGGACAATCTTGTTGAGCAATTTGATTTCGTCGATCGCAGTCTCGGTGTAGTGTGCGGCGGATCGCACCACTTTTAATGCGACGTGTTTGCCATTGGTTGTATCGCGCGATAACCACACGGTAGAAAAGTGACCCCATCCCAGCTTGCGAACGACAACGTACCGGCCGTTGTTGTATGTTTCGCCCACGTGCACCGGGTGGTAACCACCTTTACAGTAATCCTCAGAATCCTCTTCGTCGGCGGTGGTTTCCTGCTCTTCTTCGGATGATGACGAGTCGGAGCGCGACAGAGGTATTCCGTACGCAGCTTTCTGGTGGGGGAGAGAGGATGCGGCCGGCACACTAGACATTTTGAAAAAAAATAATCAGCCTGGAAAATCGCAGAAAGAAAAAAAAAAGGAGGAAGAGGAAGAAGATACCCTTGGCTAGAAGTACTCCCCGAATTTGACTCCGCCGCCATATTGTTCTCGTTTGTGACAATAGGTTTCAAATCAGTGCCCTTTCTCCTCTTCTTGCTGCCATTGCCATTGGCGGCTGCCGAGGCAACGCTTGCCATTTGTTTCCCTTTATTGATCACGGCTTTCTTAATATCTCCCCCATTCATCATCCCTCGGACGTCGCGCGGGTGAGCGTGGGATGGTGGAAAAACAGGTTCCAATCTTTCGAACGTCGACCTGTTTGCGATTTCCTTGTTTTATCTCGATGGTCGAATTAAGCGACGCGCGACAGAATCAACGTCGAAATAATTGTAGATCCTCGACGTGCGGATGTCTGTTGGTGAAACGTGATGGTGGTTGCTGGAGGTGTGATGTGATGGTTGTGCGGCTAGAAGCAGCAAGCAAGCTTTTGGACTTTGGAGGGGTTGAAGCTGCTCTTCCGTCGCCACAATTGGCCGCAAGTCTATAAGAAGAAACAAACAACAAAAAGAGAAAGAATCTCACAATAATTCTTTCAACGGACAAAAGGACCCGGATGAGACAAAACCAAAAAGAATCTGGGGCGGTTGCTGGGGTTTGTCGCGGTGTTATGACGATGTCGCTAGAAGAGCGAAGAGGGGCCGATCGGTGGGGAGTACGTTCCCAGAGGACACCGTCTCTGTATGTACTCAGCGAAAAGAGGAGGAGAGAGATATATTGAGGTCAGGGAGAGGTAGTAGATGAAACACGTTACATCTACCATTCATCACCAAGTATCATGGAGAAGGAGTGGGCAAGGGGAGAGAAGTTGGCAGCGACTTTCGTGACGAGAACGTGAGTGGGCGCTGGCGATGCTGATTGGAGGAGCACTCTGGACTCTGCGACCACTGGGCTGGGCCCGTCGTCTTTGCGATTTTTCGTCTACTTTGATATTCTGAATACTATGATTAACTACCTATTCTCTGGGATATGTCTAAAGATTGTGATGTTTTGATCGGGGCGATTCTGTGAGTATGCCGGCCGTATTGATCTGGAGTCGGGATGCAAGACTCCCCGAGACTCGTCTTTCTTAGTAAAAGATTTGCTCAGTATTTGATAAGCCAGCCACTTGCGTGGCCATCGATGCCCAATGCCCGTGATGTCAGAGCGGTCTGGTCGCGGGCTAGGGTTAGGGTAGGGTTGACATTCCCGAATCGTCTGCTGTGTCGATCCATTTCAGACTAAAACACCTGCAAACAGCAGCTGCCATTCTCTTCGCAAGGTCAAAGCATGTCATGGCACAGAATTTTTCTCGTCTTCTAAAGTAGCAAGCAAGAGAACCGCCTGGTTGCAATATTCGACAGGCCATAATAGAATTGCGATGCCTTATCGTCTACAAACTCAGCTGTGGCTACAGCTGCCGTATATTCCCGAAATCAGACCATGCTCTGTCCATCACCATGCCATTCGCCTCACATTCTAGAGTTGTCTATGACTCTATGCACGTCCAAATCCCTATTAGTCTTAGTAGGGATCGGCTACTGGCATTTCTTAGGTACGGTTCAAACCGGCAAGTCAGAGCCAACGACGGCATCAGTGCATTCATCACCAGCTACCTACTAGATCCTACCTTAGTTGTACTAACACTTGGAAGATAGTCATGAAAAGAAACTCAGAATCCCAATTCACAAATAGGACTAGGAAACAATATCTTCCACCGATGAGTAATCCTACATCAGTCCATCCAGGTGACACTCTTCGTCACCAAGAATTCCTTCAATCCTTCATCGCTGTTAAACCGTCCCCATCCGCTATTGTTAACTCCTCCATGCGGAAGCGCCGCTTCATCTTGGACAGTCATGCTGTTGATGTGGACTGCGCCTGACTGGATTTTCTTCGCCATTGCCAGCCCCTTGCGAAGATCTTCCGTGAAAATAGACGCTGACAGCCCGTACCTGCCTTCGTTGGCGATTTCGATGGCTTCATCATCACTTGTAACTACCATGTATGCTGCAATAATAGCAAATGCTTCTTCCTTCCAAATACGCATTTCTTGATTGACGTTCCCTAGGATTACCGGTGCCATAGTCACCGCTGGTACGTCCGAGTCTGGCTCACGAGTGGAGGAATCATTGAACGCTCCGTGAACCACTTCGGCCCCGGCTGAGAGAGCACTGGTGATTATTTCAGTTACCCGGGCTTTTGAGGCCATGCTGACCAAGGTTGGTGGCGACGCAGAAGGATTCTCTCTGAGGAGTCTTTGGACAGTGCTCTTGAAGTTGTCTGCAATGGCTGAGTGTAAGATGATGCGATCAGTTGACATGCAGGTTTGTCCTGACTGTGGAAAAATTAGCTCAATACAATTACATTTTGGAGCTTCATCTCACATTAACAAGAAATGCGCCCATCAGGACAGCGCGGGCAGCACTCTCGATATTGGCGTCCTCACAGACAATCGCACTGTTTTTGCCACCCAATTCCATCAAACACGGCTTCAGCTGCTGCCCACAAAAAGCAGCCACTTTTCGACCAAAGGCGGTGCTGCCAGTAAAGTTGACCTTACGAACTGCTGGATGCTCTATCATGGTGTTGACGACAGCTGCTGCATCTGTTGCCCGCGTCGAGAGCAAGTTGAAGCACCCAGCAGGAAGCCCTGCATCGAGGAAGGCGCGTGCCATGGCATAGTAGCAGCGAGGTGTATATTCAGATGACTTGATCACAGTTGTGTTTCCTCCTGCCAGAGCAGACGCTGCAGCACGAACACCGAATACATATGGCGCGTTCCTGAAACTGGTTACTATCACAAAGCTAAACCTTCTTTTCTAGCAATTCTTCTTACCAAGGAACGACGCCCAAGATCACCCCCATGGGTTCTCGATACACGATTGCGCTCTGACCTTCTGATTCGACTACTGGAACACTACCACAGATGGAAGTAATCCTGGAAGCAATGTCACGCAACATGCTAATCCCCAGCGGAACGATAAACCCTGTCGAAGAAGGAACATCGGCTCCCATCTCTGTCTGCATTAACTCTCCGTTTTCTTCTAGTCGTGACTCCAGGATGTCGGCGGCTTTGAGCAGGATATCTCTCCTAACAACCGGCTTTGTGTTTGACCATGCTGGAAATGCTTTCTGCGCAGATTCCACGGCGCGTATGGCATCAGCTGGGGCCGCGGATGCAGCTGTCCAGCAGGGTTTGTTTGTGTAAGGACTGATGACATCGAAGGCATCTTGGCCTGGCTCCTCGTGCCCATCGATGATCAAGGGTACGTGGTGGAGAGCGGTGCCAGTCGCTTCGTGGAGATGAGACATGTTTGTTATGGTAGGTAAATGGACAAAGGTTTGTTGGAGAATGAAGATTGGAAACTGAAATATGAACAATGAAAACAACTTGAGCGATATATGCAACAGGTACAGGTCTGTCACACGCCTGCCTACACACCGCTTTACTTTGTGTAGGTAACGCTTTGACTCGTGCAACGCAATAATTGGCAGTTGAATTTGATAATAGACAAAGAAAAAAAAAAGGAGTTACTGTATACGGAATCATCTGAGGGTGCTACTTCTACTTACACGTGTGGGGTTCCATATCGGTGGTCAAAATGCTCCATAGAATTACTACAACTGTCTACGTAGGTACCAGCTAGGTACGTGTTCTCTTCAGACATAACTGGACTTACATGTATCCCAACTGTGATGTCCACAGAAAAACTCAATATCCCACCGTGTCCAACAACCCTGCGTCCCAGCTTGACCAGACTCCATCCAAAAACATCTTGTATGCAAATCGGTTCCACCATGGCATCGGCGAGTCACTCCGGCCAACCCATGCGCGAGAACTCGAGTCTCTCAAAAACAGCTTCTGCCATATCTGTAGACACTCTACATGTTGTTTTCCGAATACTGTTTGCAACAACTGGAGCTGCTGACCTGGTGTATTGAGCCAGTAATCTCTTACCCTTAGAAACTGGTAATAAACATCCTCGCGGCCTTTGGCAAGAAGGATAGTCTGAATGGGTGTTAGATATTGCTCTCATCAGATTTCTGAATAAACGCTCACCTTGATCTCCTTTGTCGCGTTGGTATACTCTGTCCACGTCGGTTTTCCATTGGCATTCACTCTCTCCCACTCTTCATTCTTTTTCTTTTCCCACCACCCATCACACCACGCCTTCCTCGGCAGACCCCCGCTCCTCCACTTTCTATATGCATCTCCCATTGCTGCATAGCACGGTATGGGTTCCTGGCACTCGGCATGTCTCCGGAGGGATAATCGATATACTGGCCATTGAGTTTCCTTACGCATGTGTTGCAACCGCATCGGAATGTCTACTTGCTTGGCCCCTGGCCGAAGGGCCAATATAAGCGGTTCTCCCACTTTGATATTGATCCATGGGCAACTAATGCGAAACAAGATGAGCTCAAAAGCTGCAAAAAGACCACGCAAAATATTCGGATGCAAGTGTAGATTGTGATCGATTAGTATCCAGTCCCTAGGAAGAAGAAAGTTATACCAAATCCGTGCAAGAACGAATGCCCACAAACTACTTGCGCGTAGGCAAAGAAACTCGAGATACAGGGTATAAGCAAGCACAAAGGCCGGGAGCAGCAAGAATGCTAACTGATGAATAGCGAGAGCAATCCTTTTATACGGGAGATCTGTAGTCTTGGAGGTAATGAAGATGGTAGTGCCGGGATAGCGTCGCGCCAGTCGAAGTGTCTCGATTGCGTCTGGAGGGGTTGGCAAATCAACATCTATGTCCTCAACAATCATGCCTCGTGCAAACTCGTCGATACTACCATCAACACCGAGAGCCACAGCAGCATCGTGCAGTCGATCGAGGACCTCGCCTTGGGCTAGCGCCCTCCATATCCGCTTCACGCGCTGGTAGATGACAATTTTATCGATGAATGTGAATTGGAAGTTCTGGATATAGATCGATATTACCCTCCGATAAATGATGGCAAAACAATCCGTGATGGCATTGAAAGCTCCTGTATTCGTCATTTCTTCGACTACCGGGACCAATTTTTCGAGAATTAGGGACCCGTTGTTGTCCATGAATCTTTCTGCAAGGGAAATCGTCGACATCTTTACAAATTCGGCAATGGAAGGAATATCTGATTCTTTGATTAGAGCATTCCAGAACCCACTAGGAGAATTTCTTTCGGGTTCCGTGAAGAAATTCGCCCATCCATCAGGAAGAACGTCCTTTGCAATGAGGCCCTGCTTTCGTCTCACATACCACTTCTCTAGGTTTTTCTTCAGAGTCTCAATTACCGTTACATTGTCCACACTGAAGATCCAGAACGCCGTAGGAAGTGACGAGTCGTCCATGAGCCCAAGAAGCAGATTTATTCTCTCTTGCAACTTGTCAGAATTCAAATACTGATTGGTTATCGGTTCATAAGACTTGAAGTTCGTTTGCATTTCTTCGACCTCTTGAGCGGAAAAGGAATAGTCATCGGCAGCCGTTCCATCTGGCCCAGCTGATTCTTCAATCAACTGCAGGGTTTGCTCTATTTCTTCCGGTGTTGGGACCTTTTTCAAAATCGCCATCATAGGTGTCCGAATCATTAGGCCGGGTCCACTTGCACCCATGTTGTGCGCTGAACGAAGTCTCGTATATGCGTTTTGACCACTCACACACCTCACACGAGGGTCAGCACCTTTATCAAGAAGATACTTGACCATCGGTACGTCTGCATGGCTGACTGCATGGAAGAGTAGAGTCTGACGGTCACTGTCAACTATGCTCGTAAGATGTTTTGCATCTTCGGGCGGGACAGTTTCGAAGAATATTCTGAGCATTTTGATGTCTACTAATGCTTTGAAGACGACAGAATAGCCTGTTTACTGCAATCAGAGGGGATCTCGATTTTGAGACGCAACGGAAGCGCACTCACCTCTCCCACCGGAGTTGTGCAAATAATCCGCCCCAGCACGAAGTAGCATCTCTATGATCTTCTCATCATCCTTGGTAACCTCACGACCAGTGACGCGTTGCTCAACAGCCATCTCCAACGGCGTCAAGTCACGTAATCGAGCATATGGCGTATTTGGAATGAAATATCTCGCATCAACATGTGCGCCCGCCCGCAACAACATCTCTGTGACTTCCGGGTGTCTCCCAATTACAGCCTGATGAAGCGGAGTGGCCTGGGACACCGTCGACCTTACATTGAGGTCTATATTTGAGTGATCGTGAAGAATGAGCTTCATAATCTTGGTTCGTCCCAGGCATGCAGCCAGGTGTATAGGCGACCAACCACCCGAGTCATCAGGGAGTTTGGCATTGACCTGCGCCGGATCTTGTTTTAGTAGTTTGCGTACGCCACGGACGTTATTACCGTCAATCAAAGTGAATATGAGCGGTCGATCTTGATACTCTGTCCTTAGAAAGTCGTACTCTGCATGAGGGACACTAAAAGAATAACTGGCCATGAAGCTGACGAGCTCATAAATATCCGGAATCCAGGACAGAGTTGTCCGTAACTGTTACGACACACGCAGTCCATTAGCCCTTCAGTCAGCGTATTGAATTTGACAAAGTCTTACTGTATCCAGAGACCACTTCCCCCCATCCTCATCCAAAAGTGATTTCAACCCTCCATCTTTAGTCTCGACAGCCTTTTGGCCGAACTGATGTTGCAACGCAATTCGTCTCAAAGAATGGACCGTCGGTTCATATATAGCAGCTTCTTCACCTACAAGACCCCGTATTTCGGTTATGAGTGCGGCTGGTAAAGAGTTCAGCATGCGTTTGCTGATTCCGGTTGTTATCTGAAAGAGGTTGCTGTATGCCTTTATTGAGAAGTAGTTAGGTATTAATTTCTAGTGAGACGGTTTAGGGAAGGATGGAATACGGACCATCTCACTGGAAAAGATGTTTGTGAACGGGACAATTCTGAATCTGTCATGGTGTTTCTGAGTGGCGTATGGGTCGCTAGATAGTTCCATATTAGCTAGCTGGCAGGAAAATGCGTAGACATTAATATTCGACACATACAATCCCATAATTTTGAGTCTCACACTGGATAGAGAGGCCGGTCTTGCTGTCGGATCAATCTTGACAATGTCCATGATCAAATCAAGAACAATCTGAGATTTTTCATCTTTCTGCTCGGGATCATTCTGCCACTGAAATTTGATCAATTCCTCAATCCTCTCACCCAGAAGATCATGGATTTTCAACCGATCAAGATCCTCATCATCGTTACTGCTCTGCTGCGACAACTCCCTCGGACGCCGCCCACCCAAAACGATATAAGCCATCAATAGCCCAAAGGAATAAACATCCCGCGCAATCGGAACCGTGGTTGATAGTCTCCGGATTGCCAATGGACAATCCTGAAGCAATTCAGGTGCTGCCCATTCTCTCGTTTGACCTATACCTGCTATACCACCGTCGGATAGACTTAGCACTCGATCAACGTCCGCGAAACCAAAGTCTCCTATTTTAGCTACGAGACTGTGGCAATTATGGCCGTCTTTTTCCTGGGTTTCAGGAAAGAGTAGTATGTTAGACGGTTTGAGGTCGGAATGTAAGACTTCGCAATGATGCAGGACAGACAGGCCATCCGCGATGTCCGCTATGAGACTGTAGTAGTCCAGCTTGATCTCATCATCATTACTGACCTGGTCTTTCTGGCGATTGAAAAATTCCTCAAGGGTCGGCGCTTTGGGCCAAGCTAACTCGACAATCATGATCGGTGCAAAGAGGCCAATATCAGGCATTTCATCCCATGCCAGGGCTTTGAGGCGTACGATATTTCTGTGTCCGTATAAGGGTTCCTATTGCTGTTAGTCAATTGTTACTTCTTTTAGTGGGAATTAGGTATATGTAGTTGCGTACCCTAGCCAAAATCTTAATCTCCTGCGTCATAGCGCCAACTTTGGCATAAAATGCATCTCTCCCCTTGAGAAAGACGAAATCCTCTTCGAGAGCGAGAGCGTGGTTCCGGATTGGAGCATGTTCCCTGCTTACCCTCTTCACGGCCACCATCTCACTCATCAGTTGACCTGTTTCAGATGACTTATTTTCTGAAGTGCAGTAATCGATTGCGAAGACTTCCATAGTTGCGCCTCTCCCCAGATACTCTGCATTTTCTAGCGGTATCTTTTCCGGGGATATCGGAATCGCCGGGTTGGGCGTGACATCGTCACTGATTTGAGATACCACATTGAGGATGTTTGCGCGGTTGTTTTTGGAGTATAAATAGTCGTATTTCGGGTTTTGATAATCGGATTGTGGTTGTGCGTGTGATGGTAAATGATGATGACGAGGAGCAGAGGAATTCTGAGAAGGAATTGGTGATTGTGATAAGTGTTGGCGAATACGTTTGTTGTAGTTTCTGATAAAGCTCTTGCCAAATTCTTCTTCCATTTTGATATAATCCTGGATTTGTAGTTAGGTTTGTGAACGTCGCCTTGGGACTTTCCAAATACCAAAGAAAGGGCCTCGCCCTTGAAAACCTGGGCATGATAAGTAGGAATAGTAATCTTCACACCTGGTGTCGTTTCCAATCATTTCTCCAGTTGAGCCTTGTTGTTATCATTGTGTGGCTTAGCTCACGGAGTAAGGCGGGAGTTGCAGTGAGGCGGAATGTTGAAACAATTTGACTCGGATTCCCTTCAGGTGACTTTCTCAAGGTCTGAGAATTCGTTCAGATATAAGGCTATTCTGTGGCTTCTACTACCAGCAAATACAGGCACATAGTAAAGGCGACGTATAAATACGCAGGTTTGAAATGGACACAGTGCTAGGAATATCTGGCGTTGCTTTGGCTCTGCCGGGTTTGATTCAAGTATATCTTTCGTTACATGGATAGCCTTGTGCATAAGCTATCTATCTTTCTGAAAGTGAACATCGGCTGATTACGAGTCACAGGTTAGCTTAGACTTTCATTCGCGCGTCTCTGAGATTTTTAATTCTTATCTCAAAGCGATCTCTGAGGCACAAGATCAATGGCTTCTTCTAGACATCCATTTGAGCGAGGTAGAAGCAGATCTTCAATTCTTGAGACTCAACGCAAAAGACCTACAGCCAGACATCCAAGCTCGACTGAAGGCTATCCTGCGACTTCTGAATAGGAGTCTCGGGGAGGTTATTGAGGCGTTTAACAATGCCGTTGACATATCCGGTCAAGTAGGCCGCATAAAATGGACGATGGTAGTCAAACCCCGGCTGGCACGGCTGGTTCCCGAGATTGAGGCGTGGCAAAGACGCTTTATGGATTATATCCAGCTCTTGCGGTTCACGGGATATGGGTTTCAGCAACAGGCCAATGCTGGAGTGAATCTCACGACAAATCAGGGTCCCTCGTCAGCCGATAGATTGAGTCGAGATATTCTTCATGCACGTGTTGAGGAAGTCCCAGTCGATGCGCTAGAGATCCCACCACTGCTAGATGATTCAGAGCATCCCGGAGGAACAGAAGCCCTTGGCCATGCAGACATAAAGCTAATCTGGACGTCAAATACTCTAAACCATGACAACATTCTTGTCGAATGTCGGACGAACAGCAGCAATGCTAACATTGAACAACTGAAGATCTCGGCTAGTAAAGTCGCTCAAATTCTCGCCGCAGCTGGCTCACAGGCCTTGAAGACTCATGTCCTGCAATCTGTGGGTTATGCATATTTACCTACACCGAGACGGGAGGTTCAGCTTTTCCTTAAATATCCTGCTAGTCTTCATGCACCAAAGACTCTTCGATGGGCTCTAACAATGATGCCTCTTCCTTCTATCAATACGAGACTGGAGTTGTGTAGGCAACTTGCTACTGCTATATTCTATACGCATACGTCAGGACTGGTGCATAAATCAATTCGACCGGAATCGATCCTAATTTTTCAAGAGAAACAAGAGGCTAAGACCACAGTCCCTGAACAAGCTGCTTCTAAAGTTTCTTCCAGAGTTCTTTTCCTCACCGGATTCCAACTAGCCAGAGAGGACACTTCAACTACCATTAGCAGCACACAAGGAAACCAAAACTGGGAATATGATATCTACACTCATCCTACTAGACACAGTCCCGGTGCGAGATACACAATGGCCCACGATATCTACTCGCTCGGGGTTAACTTACTCGAAATCGCACTTTGGGACTCATTTCTGATTTTCGATACCCACGAAAGAGCCCGCATCTTCAACAACGAAGCCCTCGAAGGTGGACGAGGAATTTGCGACAGTCTCAAGGCCGGCAACAAAGAAGCCGGGAAGCACATGAAGGAGTTATATGAGAAGGCTACGAGGGCATTGATACCCATATCGATGGGCTGCTGTTTTCGTGATATTGTGCTTGATTGTTTGGGGGCGGTGGATCGGAGATTTGGGACAGTCGATGAAGAGAATAAGGAGAAGGAAGGGGAGACCCAGAATGAGGAAGAAGAGAGGATTGGGTTGGAATATATCGATAAAGTGCTTGAGAGGTTGGATGGGATTCGGGTTTGAAAAATTGCCTAATTAGGAAAGAAAATAGAATACACGTTGGATCCGTAGCCCTAGCCCTAAGCCCTAAACAAGTTGGATTCTGATTACCACCACGAACACATTCGATAACTGCTCGTAACTATGCAGCTGATTTGCAATCATAGCTCATTGTGTCTATTACCGCAAGACTGAACATTTACTTAGTCTACTGGACTGAAGTTAACTTTCATGGTGATGGAATCTGATTAGATCAAGTTCCGCTGAAATATCAGAAGAAACGGACAAATAATCAGGTAGAACGAAAAAGATACATACACAGTTACCAAGCTTGGTTAAACCATTGTTTCAGGAGCTTTTCGGCAACGATGTGCTCCCCATTGAGAGTTTTATTATTTATCTCACCGAGTTTCTCCAACATGATATATTTTCTGTCTTGACTTGAAAGCATCTTTTCCAGATACACCTCTAACCTTTTTTTCCGACGGCGCTCCCGCGGTACGGATTCTTTTTGACCATAATGAGCGAGATTATCGCATGAAAGGATCAATGAGCTAAGCCCAGCAGTAATGGCTGTAGCGACAGAGCTACCACTGATACGATCATTCGAATCTAAGAAGGGAACAACCCCGGCTGCCACTTCCACTCCTGGAATCGTATAATCCCATTTCTGTCGCGTATTATGGAGAAGCTTTCCATAATTGTCAGAAGCCGCGACTGTCCAACAAGGTCCGTAGTCAGCCGGCCAGGCTTTCTCGAGGTTGTAACCCTCATCATGAGCGCTGCAAAGAATGATGATGCCTTGTGAACTAGCAGTCTCGCATGCCTGGTACAAATCCACATTGTCCTCAAGAATGGCAAAACTCATTGAGATTATATCTACCTTTTGCGAGACTGCCCAGTGAATTGCCTTTGTGGAGAAGAATCTTATTAGCTCCAAGGGTCAATATCCCAAGATTTGTGATGTCCAAGACTTACCTCAGCTACTCTAGATGAAGTTATCCCATGCCTTCCATCTGTCACTTTTGCCACGTAGATCTCGCATAGAGGATCAAGTGCACATATCAGATTCGCCATTTGAGTACCATGAGGATGCGACGCAAATAGCCATGGGCTCACTCGCGAGTTATCTCTTACAAAGGACCGGCCTTCCTTGACTCGAGACCAAAGAGTTCTTTGACTCTTGTGACTTTGATGTTTAACACTTCCCTCCAAAGAATTTCGATTGGCGTGATCCTCATCGTCTTCGTCGTCAAATTCCAAGTTGATATCGGACAAGTCAGACACGTCAGACTCCTCAGATTTGACCGTCTTCCTGTCTGAGTTCATGGTGTCTGTTCTCACAAGCCGGGGATTTGTCGTTTCTTTGCCTCTTAAATAATGGGCCTTGTCTGTCGGTTTTGCATTCATTTTAACGGAAGGAGATCGGGTAGTGTATCTTGGCTCTTGGTCTTGTCCTGGCAGCATGCTCAATATACCGTTATCAATGATGGCCACCCTGGTTGGGTGATCTAGACGCTTGGGATGCATGTTGACATATTCTCGATAGCAGTTGATGAAAGGTGCCAATTTTGGGACCACCTTTTCTGCTCTATAAAAACTAGTAAGCGATCATTTGACTTTCAATGTAACAACCATAACTTGACGCACACTTCTTTCAAGTCCCCTGTTACCACATGCGTAGAGTTCCAAGGGTCCCTCGAGACGTAAATCCCGAGAGTGTCCTTTTTCATTTCTCTCTTTGCTTTCTCGAACGCGGCTTCGAGACGCGCTTTAGCTTTGAAAAAGTGACCCTGTATCATGAATTTCTGAGTTCATTAGCACCAGGAAATTGGCCGGAATTGCCCATCCTTACCTCTACAATATGAATATACAACTTTGACAACTAAGAAAATATCATAGTTAATCAGAGATTCTACTATAGAGTATATGATATCTGTTACCTTCGACAGGGCCCCAATGCCCTCAGCACTGAGCCAATGACTGAGAACAGCTTGTTTTCCACTCCAATACAAATGTAGTACTGTCAAGCCATCTTTCACCTCTTTGCTAAAAACAGAGATGGAAAGGTCCACGAATCGCCAATCGAGCGATTCCACTTTGAAATGTTTCACATATCTCGCAATTTTGGTTTCATCATGAGGATCTACCAGTCTGTCCGGGACGATCAATCTGATTATCCTCTTGACTTGTTTGGATTTCTGGAGCCAACGGAGAACATTGAACACCTCCGCATGTTCTCGGCGAGGTTCCTGGACCGTATATTTGCTCGCTTCGTTCGAGTCTAGCACGGGAAATGCAGCATATCGGATGGTAGACTCATAAGATAGCAATTCTGCATTTTCCCGATGGTTGATCAACGATTCCACGAACTGGGAGATGGTGTATTTCTTGGAGTTGAAGTGAGGTAAATCAAAGCATAACTCGTGGACTACGCAAGATCCGCAATTATAAGAAACGACATTGAATGTAGGGGGGGAGTTTGCGTACCTGGTTCTGAAAATTATCAAACAATGAGAAAGTTAGTGGGCGTGCTTTCAAGACTTTTAGAGAGCGGGAACCTTGAAGGATGAGACAAACTCAGTCATCCAGGGATGTACATACGATGTGATTGCTGAAAAACATCAGGCAAAGATTCAATCTCGAACTGTCTGATTGTGGCTGACACCAGCGCTTTTCTGATTTCTTCCTTGACCTTATCATCTTCCCGATCACGTATTTCGCTTGAGCGTTCTATACGTTTATTATTATGCCATAATGCATGATAAACCTTTGAGTCTGCCCCTGAAATCCCTAGCAATGGAACTTGGATGGTAACTGACTCTGGGAACTTGCGAAGGAACATTCGGACGAATCTGGGTTTCTGATATCGTACCGCTAAATGAAGTAGACCTTTATGATCATGTTCCAGCTTTTTGTGATGTTGATTCCAAACATTAATCAGGTCGAGTTCAATGATCTTGCTTCTCACCCTGTAGTCAATCTTATCATCCCTCGTCACACTTGCTATTAACAAGTTCACTAGCCTTAAACCACCATTCTCGGAGATGGTAGTTTTTCTTTGACCTTCTCTCTTGCGCGAATCCACCTTTTCCACGATTTCAAGAGCCTTGACAATGTGTTCTGTAGTGGCAAACATTTCCCTGCACTCCCTGTATTCCAGAACCTTTTCAACAACTTCATAGGTTGAATTCCCTTTATCCTTCGAGTTTCCCAAGGCCTCTTTGGGCGTCAGGTCAAGATCTTCTGCAAGCTTGGGACTGAGATTTAGGAGGGTTGTGAGCCCACCCAGAGAACCATGATCCGAGGCCTTTTCAATAATGTAGGATATATTTCTACCAGCGGGTTCTGGTCGTCGTAGAAGGGCAATCAGCAAGTCGTGTGAGGAATTTAATGGCGTTTTACTTTCCTCCATAAGATCAATGATGATTTGACGACGCTCCCTGGGCTGTAATTCGAACTGCTTCTTGCAGAAGAGACCGCCATTGTCAATCATACACCGCATAATGGCCGTGGCTCCCTTCTCTGTAGCTTGGTAGAAAGGGGTAACTTTAAGATTTGATTTCCGGGTGTGTAATTTTGGAAATCCGCAATCATTTTCGAATTGCCCACCCGGTTTACGGTTCGTTGGGTATTCGAAAACCAAGTGAGGGGCTACCTTTATTATGGCACCAGCAAGCACAACTTCGTTTCGTGGATGTAGGAAAGTGTGAATATCACACGGACTGAAACGCTCTTCCGACAAATCGATTTGTACTTTAGCATTTTCATCTTTGTGTTGAGCATCAGCGTCATCATCATCGCCATCGTAATACTGTGAATACCGGTCTATAGCGTTGGTAAGAAGAGAGCAAAGCACCCAATCATCGATTCCGTACTCGTTCTCTGAATCGCGTAGAATTTCGATCAACTCTGGAATGACAGATCTCTTATTGGCGATTGTTGCATTTCTTAGAAAATCCATAATCTCCCGAAACAAGCGTTCGATGTGTAGGATTTCTGGAGACCCCCATGAATCGCCTTTCCGAGGCTTATATATGTCGTCTCTCAATTCTTCTTTGAGATCCTGCAACGATTGCCTAAATCGGCGTAAGAGAGCTTCGGCCTGAACTTCAGGTGACGATTCCTTGGAAATGGGCCCCATCGTAGAATAAGCTGTAGCGAGCCAGTGGGTAGAGTATTTTGTTGAGTGATACCTAGGTATCCCTCAGAGAATGGGTATAATAATCCCAATAGACCTTGGCTATACGAAACCAAGAGCACGTCTTGATTAAGATTATTCTTTATCGTCGGCAATATACACATAAAGTTACAGTACTTGCACAGGATGAGTGGTTACTAGATTCTTATCTAGGATACCAGAGTAGAGGAATTAAAAAAGAGGTGTCCATAGCCAGAAAGGACGCAATATTGATCGAGCACGGAGATACGGTTCTTGTTCTTCGTCGTACAGAAGTCTTCTCAACCCTTCGGCTTACAGACGGAGATTTGAGCATAGGAGGAACGTAGCACAATAGTGATTGTTGGGATTTCTGCTGAAGTGGTGGCTAGATTTGTTTCGTCCTGCGCATAAATGAGACGACTGCAGCCTCATCAGAAACGAATGCGTAGCACAGCCTGGAAGTAGTGAGACATTCACCACTCCGAAATCCACGCAATCTGACTTCTTCTTTTAACATAATCCATTAATTGAAAGTACCTGTGTGCATTCCTGGATTTGGTGTAGTACCGCCGGTGGTACATTGCTGTGCAGAATACCGCAAGCTGAGACGAGCATTCCCGTCGAATTGCTATGCCTGATGCAACATTAGTGGAGGTAACAATCAGTCAAAAATACTCTGAGGTATGGGTGATGAATCATAGTTCCGAGATCAGATGTGGATTTATTATATGAAGATGGCGTTTGGCCGTGGCTCGATTCTGTAGGTCGGATGTACGAGTTGCTTGAACTACGCATAGGAATTAGTCAAAATTCACGGATGAACCTTTCTATAATCAACAAGATGAATGACCATGAGAGCTTCGACGATATGGATTCCTCTGCACCCCTCAGATTTGATATGTACGTCGAGGATAGCCCACTCGATCGCCGGGCAGAAGTCAAGTCTTTCCATGCAAAAGGGGAGGGGATGGCGCTATATCGGCAGGAGAGGACAGACGACTATACTACTCTGGCAGAGCGGCTGCTTTGGGTTAATGGGTGGGAGCAGACTACAGGAGAGGGAGAAGCAGTGTCCAAGAAAGGCCCAATGACACTCGTGGTTTTGAAACTTGTCATCTCCTCGCATGACCCTAAGAAGTCACAATTGTCCCGGATCACGGCCACCATAGAGTTCGAAAGTCGCAAGAGAGGCAAATATGCTAATGCAAGAGAACCGACAGTGGTAGCATGGGCTCCGTTCCACATGCATGAAATATTGAACAAAACTCCATTGCACAGCAGGGAGGTCACTAAAAGAGAAGGAAACGCCACTGTCGGCTATAGCGGTTCGTCGTTGACCCTAGGTAAAGCCAAAGAAGGAGAGATAGCCTGGGACCATAACGAATTTGACGAGGCATACTCACAGTCGGTGACTAGCAAGACTGGAAATCGCAGTGGAGTGACATGGATGGTCACACGGAATTCGTATCAACGGCATGCACTGCAGCAAACC
The DNA here is from genome assembly GCA_023625975.1 of Talaromyces sp. PYS2103. Lineage (NCBI taxonomy): Eukaryota > Fungi > Ascomycota > Eurotiomycetes > Eurotiales > Trichocomaceae > Talaromyces > Talaromyces sp. PYS2103. The sequence continues at coordinate 70,566 of JAMAGB010000048.1, forward strand.
ATATATGCGGCAGTCCTTCTATCAAGAGAGCCAGATGTTCCTTATATTGTCAAATTCAAGTTTGCGGTACAGGCTGAAGCGTTACACAGCATACAAGACAAGGTTAGAGAGTTCCTTGGTATGGGGCCCGATAAAACGAAGGACTTCCTTGTAACACCAGGGACGCATATAGTGAATGCCGAAGGAGAAAATATCATGCAGTGTATTGATCTCAACAATCTCGGAAAGCTGCGAGGAGCCACAGACAACTCCAGCCTCATCATCAAATGGGGCCCAATGCAGCAAACCTCCGAAACTGAGCAGCATGGAGCTGAAGCTGCAGCAGCTTCTCGAACTGAAGGCACGCCTGATTGTGAAAGAGGGGGCTTACCGGAGAAGAGAAAACCAACTCCCTCGCATTGTACTTTGTGTCATGGTGCTACTCGTGTCCCGGAATTTCATAGTTCGGGGACCAACACTGATTCTATGAGGTTAACCTCTTTAGAATCACGGCAAGCACAGGTTGAGGCTCGGATAGCTGCTCAAGACACGGCAATTCTGAGACTCCAGCAGGCGCTGCTGAGCAGAGGCATGCAGCTACCCACCGCGTAGTCGGTGTATATACCTAGGTACCGTGGTATTTGTAAGGTCACACATCGTATCACTCATGATTGATATTCACCAATGATAGGCTGACGGCCCCAATCTATGTTTGTTGAAGCTTTTTTGTTTCCTTTCCTTAAATGTACCTAGGTAGCAAACGACTGTGTAACCTCCTTCGTTACATGTCAATAGTCGCCTTGAGAATGGGATGGGATTTGTAATACATGGACTCCTTTCTTCCAACGAAGGCTTGATCATGGTTCATAGAAAAATTGATAATAGGGGAAAAGAGGGAAAAGTTGGTACCATATCCACGGCAATTCTCTCAGTTCCACTGGTCAGAATGGTAATTGTAGGCCGAAAGTAGAGACTAGATATCATTTCCGATCACGCTGCTTTGTACTCACCCAATATAGAAATGGAGTTCTGCGTAGAAGCCCAGTGAAACGTAAAACGTAGCCACCTTCAAGTGCTCAGACATGGGCGTAGAATCCATACGAACCAGTCTGTTTTCTCTCAATACCTGGAAAATTTACTGAATGGAGCTCGGCAATTTCTAAAGTCTCAATTGTGCCTATCGGCGTCCACGGGTTCCAGGTTTGTGTTACAACATAAACCGTGAGCTGTCACCATTGTCTAAGATTACCAATTACTTTCCGTTCTCGCTTGCAAAAGGATGCATTGAGGTATGGGAAGTAGACACTCCTCATACGAGCAGTAAGAACCTTGGAAGGTGTGTGCAAAAAGGAAAACCGGGCTTTTCAGCGCGAAGAAGTTGAGATCAAAAGTTACGAACAAGCGGAGCAGCGGTTACTACACTGATCTGACCTTGAAAGACGACATGGAGCCGAGTTCACCAGTAGCTGCCACTCGTGGTGGCCCAGCTGATACAGCGGACGAAAATCGGGAGTTGTCTAGCAGAACATCTCCCATTAATACCTCGGTGAATCCCACAATTTCGTCACCAGAGGATTCTGACCATGGTCCAGGTATGAGAGCAATGACCAAAACATCTCGAACTCTGACTGCTAATTATTGATTAGATGATCTGAAAATGTCAGCAGAGCATCAATTGACAGGACCTACTTGGGCCAAAGCAGAAATGACCTCAACGGTGCCCACCGAGAGCCTCGAGGTCGGATACGCAGAGAAGTGTGCAGAGCTTTGGGACTCAGCGTATGATAGTCTCAAAGCTGATTATCCAACAATCATGGCTGAATACGAGGAGAAACTTACACAAAAAGCCCCACCGGCGTTTCGATGGTCCGATCGGAGCTATACCGATGGATATCTGACTCCTGATATCATCTGCCAGACGGATGCTAAACGAAGAAGGCAGCAGATGTATGGAATCATGCGCTTCTGGCTTGATTACATGTCTTTGTCCGAATCTGCAGATTTGGAACTAAGAGACGAGGACTTGGATTATTGGCCAAGAAGAAATGGGAAATACACTTCACGCCTGCGGGCGATTGCTGGCATCATCGAAGAACGAAACATAAGTGAATGGGTTCCGTTCACAGATATCGCATTGCTAGCATCGTGCCTTGCTGTAGAGGTAAGTGTCATTTTTATTCTTGGGGTTATTTAGATCCGTATACTGCTGCTTACATAAAATCTTAAAATTTACCTAGAGTATCTGCGAGTCTGAAGATCCCTCTGGAGAGTCATTCGACCATGTAGTCGACATTACATCCTGTATGAAATGGTATAATACATTACCTCAACTTCTACTCGGGAAAAATGATTTCGATGACGATAGGAATGGGAATCTCCAAAGCAATATCCTTGAGCTCTACAAGGCCGTTCTACTATATCCAATTCAGGTTGTATGTTGGGACCTTAACAGCTCATCTGGAAAGGCTCCTGATCCAAAGAGTGGAAGCCTAGATTTTTAGGTGGTTATGCGTGCCAGAAATGCATTGCATAGCTTTGGAGACCATGATGCATATGGTGAACTACGCGGTATATTCTATACCCATGATAATAAGGATAACGGGACCAAGGACGGGCCTAGCGAGGAGGCAGGCACCATGATAGACAAAGAGACAGATGATCTTTTGGCGAAATTGGATGCAATTAAGCCAGAAGACTTTGATTTTCGAATCAAGAACGACACAGAGGACAGAACTCTTGCATGTCTTTACCGATACATATCTTCAAGTCCAGAATTTGCATCTTTGATCACCGTCAATGAGGAAAGTCCTCAGATATTGGCTATAAAAGGTGAACCTGGCTCCGGTAAAACGTTGCTTATGCGAGCCGTCCATGTGCAACTTTCGGTCAAAGTGAAACAAGGATCACACACTGGCATAGTGGCGTCTTATTTCTGCGGGAAGAGTCATGTTGCCTCCGAAAATTTGTTATCTATCTTGAAAAGCTTGATATGGCAAAGTATCAACCAGCAGCCACAACTTGCAGATCATCTAAGCTCAAAATTCTCCGATCTAGAGCGAGACTCCTTTAATCACCAAAACGACTCCATTGCCATTTCATCGGTTCTACATAGCATGCTCCTGGATTACGATGGTGATGTCTATTTCGTTGTTGACTCAATTGATGAAGTGACCGAGAACGAACTTAGCAAGCTTCTCAAACTCATTTCATCGACCATGAGATTATCATCAAAAGTGAGGTGGATCATATCTGCCACAGAGGGTGGCTACGGAGCTACTTATATCCAACTCGATAGAAAGATAGAATTCAGGATTGATCCGACCCATGTCGATATGCAAGCTGCGATAGAAGAATACGTATCCGCGAAAGTCGAAGAAATCATCGGGGGCAAAAAGTGTGAAAACAAGTTCCAAAACCAGCTCAAGTTGGAACTTAAAAGGCGATGCGAGGATAATTTTTTGAGGGTGGATATTGCATGCGATCAAATCATGAAACACGAACTTTGGAATGCGCTCATAACACTTGCTAAATTACCAAAGGGTCTGCAGGAATTGTTCTCATATATCAAAAGCACACTCCAAAATCCGGAATCTGCGGATTCCAAATACTTCAATGATGTGTTTCTAGCAGTCGCCACTGCCCTCCGGCCTCTTCATATTGACGAGCTGGCCGGCCTCGTCGCATTTCCAATCCGAGTAGATCTGGAGCATATACTCAGGAAGTGTTCCGCTTTCTTCAAGGTTCGTAATAGCATGATATACTTCCGATGCCAGCCCTCCAGGCAGTTCCTACGAGGACAAATGAAGGATAGTGTAGGGCATTACATACTGGCGAAATGGGCGTTGGAACGCCTCTTGCAGTGGTGTGAGAATCCTGAGCTTAAAATGCCGACCAATTATGTTGCCCTCTACTGGATAAAGCATTCAGCTACCGCGATCGAACTGCGAAGGGAGGACGATGGGCTCATGAACTTAACCAAGAAACTCCTCGGGAGTTACTTCCGACAATGGACAGAGTTCTTAGTCTCAACGGGCATTTTATTACAGGCACTAGATCTCATACTGGAATTTGAAAGGGCAATGGAGGTTTGTTCACCCGATTATCTCATATGCACCTTACCCAATATAGTATTCACAGGCTTCTAACTTACATTATGATACATTTTAGAAGAAATTCAGCACCACCGACTACTCAAATGAATTCCTCAAACTCATTCGAGAAGTCCATGAATACCTTTCGATTCATATCACTTACGAGCCTTCCGAAAAGCATGCAGTAAAGACAAGAATCATTTTCTGCCCTAGTACTAGCAGCTTACGACAGAAGACTTTACCGTCCGAGTTTCCATGGCTGCAAACTGGACTCATGCCTGAGGTGGATTGGACATTGAAACATTATAAATTTCAATATAAGCACGAAGTTTTCAAATGGAATTACTCTTCAGACGGCCAGTTCATAGCAGCCGCTGGTTATCGCGCCGTGTCTGTTTATGACACGGCTACGGACGAACCACAGCATCTTGTCAAGTACAAATATCAGGATAAGATAGCGGACATTGCAATTTCTCGTGCAGGCCTCCTTGCAGTAGCATGTTATGACAAATTCGACGTTTGGGACATCAATACAGGCCTACCAAAAAGATTGAAACTGCTTGGAGAGGAATCCCAAATCAATAATGTTAACTTTTCACCTAACGGGGCTAAGTTAGCAGCAGCGACGAGTGCAGGTACTATTGTTTGGGATTCACTTACCTTCGATGAACTATGCTGGACGGATTACCTTAGTATCACCTGTGTCGTGTTCTCTCCAGACAGCAAAATATTGGTCGCGGTAACGGGAAACAAGATGATCCTTCGCACGTTTTTTAAATGTCCTGAAGGGATGTATACGGCAACAGCCTCTTGTGTTTTTGCCAGATGGGCTTCATCTTGCCTCCGTTTCTGATAAAGGAACTATCATGTTTTGGCAATTGCCTTGGGACGAGAACAAATGCACAGTAGAGGAGAGATGGCAAGATCTGTCATCGGTTCGCTTCTCACCCAACGGACAGTACATGTCATCATATAACCGCATTTGGGATTTGAAAGCCGCTTGTGAACATGCTGCAGCTGATAATCAAAAAAGCAACACAAATCGGGTTTTAAAGGAGCACATGGTAAGCGTCCAGTTCGTCGTATTTTCGGAGGATGGGAATCTCTTGGCCACTGGTGATAGTAATGGATCCATCTATCTTTGGGATGGCAATACTGGAGATTTCAGAAGTGTGTTGTTCGAATGGTACCCAGACCACCTAACTTCTCTTATATTCACGCCCGACGGACGCCACCTTGTTTTCACATTTTATGATAGCCCCATTTTCAAAACAAACATTTCCACGGGTGAAATCCGAGTTCTGTTCGGCCATAAAGCCTGGGTAAAATGTGCAGCTTCTTCAAATGATGGACAGTTCTTAGCGTCGGGATCTGATAACAGGACTATTCGAATATGGGATCTCAACAATGAAGAAGGAGACGTCCTTCACATGAAGGAACAAGGGGTCATCCTTGAAAAATTTGGTATTCGCAAAGAGAGAGAGGAAGAACAAAAGGACCAGTCGGTAGCTAAACTGGAAGTCGACGATCGAATCTTTTGTGTCGCCATATCAGACGGTGCACGGTATGTAGCCTCTGGAGGAGGATATGGCACAATCTCGCTATGGCATATTTCTCATGAGAGTGGTGCTCCTAAACCTTCAGGACCTAGATCTTTGTCAAACAATGATGACACCATTTATAGCGTCGCTTTTATACGACATGGAGAAGAGCTGGTCTCATCTTCTTACGATCGTACAGTCAATATATGGAGAACATCGACCGGAAGTATGATACGGAGTATCTCTACCGATCAAAAACTTTATTCACTGCGGAGTAGCATTCACTTTCCAAGATTTATATTGACAGAACTAGGCCTGATGCCGTTGTCTCCTGCGGATCAATGCGAACTACCAGGCTCCTGGCCTTACAGGATTAAATCTGATCGAAGCTGGATTACTTGGAGAGATCAAAACCTTATCTTTCTCCCGGACCATTATCGACCCAATCACCATACCCATAATTATAAAGTGTTGACGGCACGGATTTATGAAAACAGGGTGGTTATTGGATGTGAATCTGGCCAGGTCATATTCTTCAAGTTTGACAAAGATGCCAAACCTTTCGGATGAGAATGGAAAGATATTTTTAGTGATCTGCATAATGAACATTCTATCTACCTTTTATCTGTTGAGGCCAATTAAATAAGAATACCTAACGCTGGCCGTATACTAGAGGTCGGTCATTTGGACTTAGGGCTTTCCTACCGTAGCCCTAACTCCGAACCTTATCCCAACCTCAACTTCAACCTAGCAGTTATGTCCATCCCTAACAGAGGAATTCAGTGCATTTCCCGGTAGACCCCTTCATCAAAAGAATCCATTACTTCAAACGCAAACGCTCATTCTCCAAGTATGTCCCGATATCATAATCCCGAACCTGTCCGACTAGCATGGTGATAAATCAAGTTCTTTATGCGTCTTAGGTTCACGAGCCAATCTCTGAACTGTGTTGAACGATTAAGTTTCTGTCATCAGGTGGAGAGGAGCCAATTGCTGTTCGCTCGACTTTTACTTGGAAAGGCAAAGGAAGTCAGAAAGCGGAGCCCTCTCCTCGGTGTATCTATGCTGTAGAAATTAGAGTATACTGCACTTTGGACATCGCAATCCGGTGTCTGTCCATTCCGGGCAAAGGCGAAAAGCGAAAAGCGGTATTAATCAATTTCACATCGACCCACATAAATTAACTATCACCTTTCTGTTATGATCATCACTTGTGCCGCTAGACTCTGGTTGACCTCAGGAGAGCTTCTGATTCAGTCAGTGTAAGTCAAGAAAGAAGCGAAGCGCATGGCTTCGGCGATTATAAAATGATGTACAGTCGCTCCTCAGTTTATACACAGGAGCTACCTAGGTACCTAGGTACGCTATTACTTTCTCTATTATCGATCTCTAATCCATATCGTGAAAGCTGACTGCCCGGATTTCGACCACCATGAATCAGATTGCTCCGAGAATGCCAATGCTGACAAACCGTTCTGGCCAAGTACGCTGTCTATCCAAGCAGCTTGGTAGGTCGATAAGCTATCCTACGTCAATCCTCCCATCAAAATCTGAAATCCAAAAGGCACAGCTTTCCGCTCAGAACCTTGAGATTGCGATTCATAGCCTTCACCGAGATGGCGTGGTTGTTTTTGAGGATGTTATACCACATGATTGCCTCGATCGACTGAATGAGAAAATGGTACAGGACGCGTATGCCCCCAAGGCGAACATTCCATACAATCACAATCCTGGCAATATTCAGCAAGATGCTCCTCCAGTTAAAAAAGTACTTTTATCCGAGTATCTTCATGAGTAAGCGAAACCAATCAGCCACATAGGGTCTTTGTATTCTAAACGGCAAATTTAGACCCTATTACAACTCAGATCACTGCAACAGCATTGGGCCCACGGCCGAAATGGACATTCTGTTCCGGAAACACTGCCATGCCACCAACTGCAGACCACCCACCTATGTCGCAACCAGTTCATTCGGATGCAGATTTTGCGCACCCCGCTCCCCCTTTTGCATATGTGGTTAATGTCCCTCTGATTGTCATGACACCTGAGAATGGTTCCACTGAAATGTGGCTGGGAACCCATATGGACACCGGACTTCATGTGCAAGAAGGAAGACATGGGGAACGAGCAAGCGGCCGGGTAAGTATGGAAGAACTTGAGAAACGCCGGGCAGTCAGGCCTCCCTGCCCGCCTTTTGTTCCAAAGGGTTCGCTCAGTATCAGGGATCTAAGGCTTTGGCACGCCGGGGTGGGAAATCAGACTGAACCTGGAAATACCACGAGTCATGCTTGCCATGAGCTAGTCATTTCAGTACTGGATTTTGGAATTATTTGCGTGAAGATATTACGGTATCTCTGATCAAGCAGCGAGACCTAACGATCGATTTGTCTACCCAGAGTCTTCCTCAGACTCCTTTAAACGACTCCGATTTTGCTAATTATATCACTTTTCTGCTCGGCAAAATCACCAACCAATGTCTTGGCGAGGATTTACCATCCATGGACCTATTGGAATGGGAATCTCTAAAAAAGGAGCTGGAGAACTGGTGGGAGTCTCTTCCAAGATCGTTTGAACCGATCATGATTTCTGGATTGAAGGCACAGAGTAAATTACCATCTCGATGGACTCTCGGGGACTGGCATGGTACGCAGATCTGGGACGCGTTTTTTGCTCCCCCTCCCTAACTGACAATCCAAGCTTCGAGCCTCCATTACTATTATACAGTAATGAGTATCTTGTGGCTAGCAGAACCTATAACCAAACCCTTGAATATACTGCAACGTGCGAAGGACCATAAAGTATTCCACCACAGATTGAAATACCATGCGACTGAGGTTTGCTGTCAGCAGAAAATATGCCTATATTACCACATAAATTACCACCCTATTAACGGGGCTCCGTTTTTAGTCGAATGGTATATTTTCTGGTTTTCATTCGCTCTCTTGCTGTGTCAAGGGATTCAGCCCTCGTTTTGGTCAATGCATTTGGACCTATAGCCTTCTGTAAGTCGTCTATTGGAATCTGCTTGGGTTGTGCGTAGCCTGATTGAATATGCCAGGTGGTCCATGGCTGTAGGATTCCGATATGAGTATGGAGGTAATAACCGAATTGAATAGATGGGGGGGAGCTTCAAGCCTAATTAGTTGTAATCAATTATGATATACATTTCTAGTGCTCTCTAGTGTACATTAGTCACCTCCGTACTCCGTACGAATTGCGACCCTAAAATCTCTCTATATTGAACTAGTGTTGGTTGTTGTATGCAGCATGCGTGGGTAAGACGCTCTTCACTATCGCTTGTGGGAATCGAGATGAGGCATCAAGGCATCTTCAAGGCACCTTCACGGAGTCGGGCGTTTGTTTGTTTGTCAACACCAACCAACCCCCTCTTTTTCTTCTCTCTTCTTCTCTCCTCCCTTTCCAAGACAGCTATCAGTCGTTCTCTGTGAGTCTCTTCTTTTCATCTAATATCATCGTTGCAAGCAGTTTTGAATATGTAAATGACGGTTCCAGGTAAGTTTTTTGCGCAGAGCCAATTTCATCCATGGATCAACGACCTAATGATTACGGTAGCTTGGATTGCGTAAAGATGATACGTACGGTCACAAAGGACTACCTCGTATGTAAAAACGATTGATGTCCCCATAACATTCAATAATGGTATGAACCTCCTGTTCTGCCTGTTCAGCTGGAGAAGTACTAGCAATGTCAGACAACTACCACCTTCCATTTGGGCTCACTGACAATACAAAGCAGTATGAGTATCAGAATGGACAGCAATTTCTCTCCCTAGTCGATCAAGAGATCAGTGCTTTTCTTGCCGATCCTACATCACGAAGTGAATATGTCATTTTCACTGGCGTGAGCGAAGAAACCTTTCGGGGAGACTTTGACGGCCCCGACAGCCAGCTAGATTTCGAAACATACTCGATACCTCACCAGCTCATCCTCGTTAAAATGGAGTCTCACACCCACGCTATCGCTCACGGAGGGTTCAGTAACCTGCTTGTCAGGAAGCTTGGAGATATGAAGATTCCGCAATTGGATATCTTACCTTTTGGAAGGGCCCATGTACAAGGGGACGATCGGATAAAAAGAGCAGACGAAATCTATCGACCACGCCGTCTACCACGACATCGAACCAAGCACTGGCCAAGTCTGGTCGTGGAAGTTGGGTATTCGGAAGAAGTACAACGAAAACTGGAATCAGACGTCAATTGGTGGATTACACAATCAGCCGGAGATGTAAAATCTGCTATTACGATTGCGATTAATCCCCGAGTGAAACAAGTGACGATTTGCCAATGGGTCGGGGGCACAGACTCGCCACAAAGAGTATATCGAAATGTACTATCCCAGGACGGCGGAAGGCCGGTGAAGACGACGGACTTGAATCCTCTCGTGATCGCATTTGAACATCTATTTCTTCGAACGCCGTTAGATTCTGAACAAGATATCACTTTCCCCATCGATAAGTTGAAGGAATTTGCAGAGATTGTATGGGAAGTAGAGTTTGAGGCATGATCTATCTCCCGGGCATACAACAACCAACAAATTTTAGGGTCGCAATTCGTACAGAGGAGGGAGTCAAAAGGTAATGGCAATACAATAATGCACGCTAATGCACACTAGAGGGTGCTAGAAATATATATCATAATTGATTACAGGTAATTAAGGCTTGAAGCTCTCCTATTTGCCATTCCACATCGCTACTAGATCCTCTTTGGTTTAGCTGTGTATGAAAACAATGCAAATACATCAAAGTTACACGCTAGGAACTAGCGCATTGCCATCACTTTGGACTCCCACCAGACATGCGCTGGCTGGCATATGGATGTTGACCCGATCACACCGCTCTAGGATCAAATACCCCTCAGACTTGACGACGTACATATCTTCCACTCAATTATTGAATATACTTTCATTCACATACATATCCATACATTTTTATCACCATCTTTGTTGATATCACCAGATCTCCGCAAAGCTCCCGCCCACCGAGAGACCCGCACCAGATGGACGGAGACTGAAGCGCGTCCAACACCTCTCCGAACCCTCAAGAGTCAAGACCAACCAGAAACAATACAAAAACATGGCAAACCCCTTCATTGAACGACCCCTCGTCGACCGTCTCCTCGCCTCCCCACTGGCTTTCTTCCTACACCCAGTCCATATCCTCCTCTTACGGCTCCGCGGCCCTCCTCACACCCCTTCCTCATCCTCAACGACACGTCCAATCCGCGTCGTCTGCATCTCCGACACGCACACCCTCGAATGGCACGACATACCCGACGGCGACTTACTCATTCACGCCGGCGATCTCAGCAACGACGGCAGCGTGCGCGAAATCCAAGCTACCGTAAACTGGCTCAAGACGTTACCGCACCGACACAAGATCGTAATCGCGGGGAACCACGATAGTTACTTCGACCCCAGGTCACGGTTAGACGAAGACCGAGATCCTGATAAACTCTCCTCTTCGCTGGCAAATATATCTGCTTCCACGGCCTCCATACGATCTGTCGATATCGATATTGACGATTTCGAGGGCGGAAGGATCGATTGGAGTCATCATAGCCAAACAGAGGAGGAGGATTACGAATACACCGATGATGCCGACGACGACGACATCAACCAACAACAACACGAAACAACAAAAAAGGACGATATCCACTACCTCCAACACTCATCCATAACCCTAACCTTCCCAGCCCAAACACCAACCCAACGCTCCCGCACCCTCAACATCTACGGCGCCCCTCAAATCCCAACTCCAATACCCCTTGGCCCCGAACACGCATTCACCTACCCACCACAACAAGACGCATGGACAGGCACAATACCCATCGAAACCGATATCCTTGTCACCCACACCCCACCATACACCCATCTCGACCTCGGCCCAAATTTCAGTATCGGTTGCCCATATCTGTTAAACGAAATCTGGCGCGTTCGACCCATCCTCCACGTCTTTGGGCATGTACATTTCGCATACGGCTCTGAGCCTGTATTCTGGGATGAAGCGCAACGAGCCTGGGAGCGGATTTCGACGAGGTGTTCGGCGCGACAGCGTCAGCTACAACCACGACGCACAGCCCCGGGTAGTTTATTGGGCGGGGGGTTGCTGTACGATCTCATAACGCCGAGGAACTGGATTGATGCGTTCAGGGTACTGTTTTATGGGATTACGGGGATCCTTTGGTCGAGGGTTTGGGGTGGACAGGTTAATCGTGGTGCTGGGTGGATGGTTAATGCGGCTTTGATGTATAAGGATACGGGGGTGTTGAGGAATAAGCCGCAAGTTTTTGTCTTATAACCCTTCTTTTAACCCTATACAGTGACCAGGTGCACAAGAGAGGGATTTGTAACTATTTAGAATTGGTTTTGTCTAGTGTATATATGTAATATAGCTAATTATGTAAACGAACATAAGTCTCAAAAGCAGGGTATAAGATTCGAACAGATGAATGATTATAGCTTCGACTTTTCGGCGAACCTCGGTGACACCAATGGATCATAAACATTCAATCCCAACGTATCCGACGGCGCAGAGTAATGACCACTCACTAACCCGCGAGTATCCACCATGCTAGGGTTCAAATCTTCCACTGTGGCCGCGCCAATCAATCTCATATTCATCTCTAATTCATCCTTGAGTAATTGGATTGCTCGTTCAACGCCCTCCTGACCATAGGTAGACATGGCATATAGGAACGGACGACCGATACCAACGCCCTTTGCGCCCAAGCAGAGTGCTTTAATGATATCTGTACCACGTCGGATACCACCATCAATGAAGATTTCGAGTTTATTCTCCCATCCACGTTCACGTAGCACAGGCATGACTTCAGCAAGGATCTCAATTCCTGATCGAGCAAAGTCCAATTGTCGACCACCATGGTTCGAAAGAACGACACCCTGAACACCGGCCTCAACGGCACGCAACACGTCTTCCACGCACTGAACACCTTTGAGGATGATGGGCATCTTGGTAATAGATTTGAACCAGGGGATATCCTTCCACGACAGACTGGGGTCAATGAACGAAGAAATTGCACGGGCAGCACCCTGTGATCGGTCGATGCTATCACCGCCGGAAGCCTGTACATTTGACCCGGTATCCGAAAACTTCACGCGCATATCCTTCTCTCTTCGGCCCAATTGCGGTGCGTCAACGGTAATGAAAAGTGCTTTGCAACCCCGTTTTTCAGCATGCTCGACGATTCTCTTGGTGATTGCTCTATCCTTATTGACATACAATTGCAACCATTGTACTTGCTCGCCTTTGCGTGCATCAACAATCTCGTCAAAGGAACATGATGCCAAAGTCGGGATCATCTGAACGACTTCATGGTTGTGGGCAGCCTTTGTAAGGACGACTTCACCTTCTGGGTGGCCGAGTTTGCCGAGAGCGGTAGCAGTTATGTAAAAGGGGACGGAAGTTTTGGATCCGAGCATTGTGGTTGAAAAATCGACGTTTTCAACGTCGACGAGGATGCGTGGTCGGAACCAGACTTTGTGGAACGCGGTATGATTTTCTCGCATCGTCTGGCCATTTCGTTAATGGGTGATAGGTGGCATAGTAAAGGGAAAGGGACATACAATCTCATCATCGGCACCACTTGAATAATACGCCCAGGCAGTGTTTTTCATAACCTGTCTTGCGACAGACTCAAAATCCAATAAATTATAGCATTGAGCCAGTGCCGGCATGCGCTTGATACGTTCTTCTCGCTCGATCTCCAAAGGATCCTTCACTTTCTCGTCGTGTTCCACGGTCGACATGTCAACTGGGCCCAAATGCTTGGATGCATCGAGGTACTTGTCCAGGGTGTCTGGCGGATGAATAGGCTCGAATTCTTCGGTTGCATCTTTGCCGGCGTATTTGAGGATTATTTTCTGACCACCGGGGTGTTCTGCTTTCTGTCAGCGATCAATTGATCTTTCTGTCGAGAGTGAGACATACCCGGCAAGAATTCGGTGACATCATATGCTTTTCCGTGCACAATGACCCAGCACGAGTCTTTGTTGTTGTGCTTAGCAATCTCTTGACCTGTGAGTTTAGCCATTGTGTATAGGAGTAAATATGAGCTCGAGGAATATAAGAAATAGTATACAATGGAGGGAGGAGGATTTGAGGAACGAAGACGGAAGGAAGACGGTTATATAAACCAGCCCAAGAAGGAAAGATGGATTCGGGACCTCGGGGTAAGTGCTCGTGCACCAATCAGAGGCTATGTATTACCTGTGTGGGGATTAAAGTTGACCAATGAGAATGGCGCAGTCAATTTGCGGGGATCGGGGGAAAGGTACATCTCGGCCGATTGTTGGTGCCTCAGGCTTCCATCGTCGGGTCCAGCTTATCTTATCTATTCCTGTTATCGTCTTATCTTTTTCACACCAGATTCTTGCTCTCCGTTGCAGCATTTCTCGTATTGAACAATTCACAAGAGCATGATCATCTCGACTGCAGACTATTGATCTAGCACGTGCTACAGCCTACATACCACAATCTCTCAGGCATTTTCCAGCCACACCTCTGTGTCACGCACCAATCAACAGCCCAAACGACGCCTTCGTCTCTTCATTGGTGACTAGAATAAACTCCACGAACGCGATCTTCAGCTGCAGTGTGATGCAATGCAAGCCTATCTGAGATCGGCTGGGCGCGTCAATTGGCAAATGACCAAAATCCAGTCACTGAGTCATGTCAAAACAGGGAAAATGTAGTCACTCATGCTCGGATAGGAAGAAAGGGTCATATCGCCTTTACCTGAACTGAAGAATGGAACTCTAAGAAAGAGTCAGAACAGAGATCTGGTGATCTGATCAGTCATAGTGGCGGTGTCGAAGTTATTTATATGCATCCATACAACATAGTGAGCGTTCTATAGGCAGGCTCATAAGGCTGGCTGCTCCCTAGATTAGCCCCGCAGAAACCGGTCAGCCTCCATTTGTCACTCCGCGGAGTGTATCATCCTTATTGCTTATTGTATATCCATTCTGCTTTATTGTCATTCCTCTGTATTTTTCTATCTGATTATTTTTTCTGCCAAATTATTCGGCTGGATATGCTGATCCAGCCTGCGACTTTCTACTACTCGGTCGCGTCTCCCGTCGCGACTCGGTAAACCCCTCCTCGCTCACAATGAGCTCTTCACTCGAAGCCAAAATCGTCGTCCTGGGTTCACAAGGTCTGTCCACCCTGTCTCCAGTGCTGTATCGATTGTACTTTCACCTACTGACTGACGACAGGCGTTGGCAAAACATCTCTCGTCAACCGATACGTCAAAAACGCCTTTGAGCCCGCCAAAATAACCTCCACCGTCGGCGCGTCGTTCGTTACCAAACGGGTCCTCGATACAACCTCGGACACGGTCGTGCGACTCCAAATTTGGGATACAGCTGGGCAAGAACGGTTTCGCAGTATATCGCGATTGTATTACCGCGGCGCAAACGCCTGCCTATTATGCTACGACATCACAGATGAGAACAGTTTTAAAGAAATGACCGGTTGGTTGCAGGAACTCAAACAGAACCTCGGCCATAGCAATGATACTGGCGGTGGGGAGTGCCCACTCGTCATTCATGTCGTGGGCACAAAATCAGATATAGTCGCAGTCGAGCCGTCGCGACGAAAAGTACCCTTTGAGCGAACGATTGCATACGTCGCGGAGCAACTCTATCCATCTCAAGCATCCACGCCGCCACCCACAGCTGGATTCGGAAACCTGATTGGGACAACGCCGACAAGCGGTTTGCAGAGTCCCGATAGTAAACGCAGCAGCGGATTCTGGGGACAGGATATCGGATGGGATTGTTGCCATGAGATCAGCGCCAAGGACGGCGAAGGTGTGGAAGAAGTGTTTCGGGTGATTGCGCGGAAACTGGTGGAACAAAGAAACAAACAACTGCACGAGATGCTGAATGGGAATGGCAGTACGAACGGGGGGTTATCGGACCCGAATAATTCTGATACGGACGGCGGCGGGTATGGGATGAATGGGATGAACGGACGAGGAAGCTTTCGCATTGGTCTTGGTGATAAACGGCGAAGTTGGTTGGGATTTCCGCCTGGAATGGTTGTTCCAGAGGAAGTGGACATGCCTGCTGAACCGGGGAAGCAGAGACGCCCATGTTGTTGATCGGGTCTTTTTCTTTCTTATCTCATATTGAACTGAACTCGCGTTTCAGGCATATACGAACGACACGGTTGATGACGGTGCATACATGGTGATATGGTGTTTATATGAGGAATATCTTGACAGTTATTTGCGACATGGTTGTTATGTCTGATGTTATTTTGTTATGAGATATACGGCAACTCGGATCGGGCGTTTTGGTTTGGCTGTGATATATCTGTTTGTTTGTGAATTGGAAATGAGAATGATACCTCACGGTAAATACATCGGCAGTGCTTTTTTGGTCATCTGTGGTCATCAGTATTCCTCTTGAAAACTTACTTACACAGCCTTGTGTTGTTTTTCCAACGAACCTGGAGGAACAACAGCATTATCCCTCGTCAACTTCGTTCCTGCTTCGGCGCGCCTAAGCTACCATGAGTATCACCAAGCTTATACGAATAATTAAGATCAAGACGGACTGAACGTTCGCCGTTCCGTCCATTTTCAGGGCGAGTCGATCAAGATGCTCCTGCCTCCATCCTGATACCCACGACCACAAACTGCAGTCGCTGCTCAAATGCGCCCAGGGAAGGAGCGAGTCCTCCCTCACATCACCAACCTTCTCATCTCTTCTTCTTCTTCCTTCTCCTCTTCCTCCTCTACCATATACATCAATTCAACAGCAATACTCGACAGT
The DNA here is from genome assembly GCA_023625975.1 of Talaromyces sp. PYS2103. NCBI lineage: Eukaryota > Fungi > Ascomycota > Eurotiomycetes > Eurotiales > Trichocomaceae > Talaromyces > Talaromyces sp. PYS2103. Next base: position 86,998 of record JAMAGB010000048.1, read on the forward strand.
TTTATAACACAAGCAGTCATACACCAACTGCGTCATTCCCAGCAGCCAGGCACTACAAAAACACCCCTGAGTCAACCGAAAACTGGGACCATAACGACAAAATGTTTATCTGGATACCTACACCAGTGGTCATTATAATCCTCCTTATTGTTGCGATCTGCGTCTCATTCAGGATTCGCATGAAATTATTTCGCGCTTTTTCTACCGTTCACGAAAGAAACAAGCCGTACGTTTCTCTCACAATCCCTCCCCGCCTTTGACTCAGGGTTTGAATTGAGAAGAACAAACTTTGAAAAATTGGCGCTGACCTGTCTGTGCTCACAACAGTAATGTCGTCGTGAACGTTACGAGTCCTACAGTAACGATAACAACATCGACCATTGCGCAGCCGAGTGCTGCGCACCTATCTCCAGAAAAAATGGTGCGAGGATACACTTCTTAGTATCAGTGTTGAGAGCAAGTTCGTTGAGTCGACTTACGAGGATTAGACCACTTGTTGGAGTTCGGATTAGCTGTTGGTGGACGTTTCTTACGCTGTTACACCTTTGTCTTTTTTGTATCAATGGTACTCTTGATGACTCTATCTGCCCGTATGATTACAGAACTACTTGATGGGAAAGAGGGCACGACTGTATGCAAATACCATATCCATCTACTATGTACAATTGAACTCGCGTCCAATAATGATACTCAAGACATAATGATAGAAAGAACAGCAAGTGAAGAGATTCAATCTGTCCAAGTCGAAACAACATCAACATGAGAGACAAACAACACACAAAAACCAAAGTGCGAAAAAGATCAGGGTTTCTTTTGTTCAAGCCTCAGTATACTTCTGTCCACACAGGTTATCACCGCCCGAGTACTAAGACAGTCGGAGCTTATCGTCGAAGCTATGGTACCCGCCCTGTCTGCTGCCCTATGGGGCGTCTACATCATCGGCCCCTGAGTCTTAATCACACACAAAAAAAAGAGAAAGAAAGAGAGAGAATTCAAGTCAAGTCAAGTCAAGCCATGCCAAAAGCACAGCGACGACGACGAGAAATCACACAGCTCCAACCACAAAAAAAAAAAAGGAAAATGAAGAAACCCGCGGAAGTTCGACTCATAAAAAAGCTCCAGATAGGCCGCATCCTCGTTGATAATAATAAAGAAGAAAGAGGGAGAGAGAGAAAGAATCGATGTGAGGATAATGGTGGACTTTGAGGGTGAGAGGCAGAGAAGCCAGTGCGAGAGAGTCGAGGGAGTGTTCCTTACTGAGTAGTCAAGCTGAAAACGAAAAAAGGAAAGCAAGAAAAAAATAGAAAACGAGATGCAAAGCGTTGACCTGTTCGGGCTCTGCTCGTAATCACTGCAAGGCCTCAGCATCTGCCTGAAGAAAAGAAAAGAAGAAGAAGAAGAGAAGGAAGAGGAAGGGGAGTAAGAGCGGGGGTATTTATAGACGAAGGGGTGGTGAGCCTGAGGCTCGTGAGGCAGGTCAGATCGGGGTGTAGATAGACTCCGATATTGGAGGTTGCGTCAGGGAAGACTGGGGAGGCGTTTGTATGTTCTTCTTCCCATGGGGGGAGGAATGGCCAATGAGAGAGAGGAGAGACGGCATTCACGTGTGATTCTTCTGTCTTCTATCTTTTCTGTTGAAGAATAGTTGGGGATACAAACGCTCGAAATCGAGCCCTATCGACCAATGATATCCCTCATCTCGATATCCTGAGAAAAAGTCTTTTCGAGCTCGTGATCTCTGTCGTTTGCAAGGGCGCAGGGCAACAGCGAAAAAGATCCTGCCTGGTTGACGTCGTTTGCATATTTTGAGGCTTTTGATGTTTGATATTGAAGATGTGGGTCTACCCGGGCAATCAATTCACATGTCAGATGTATGGTTCTAAAGCCTGTCTAGATATGTTCAGTTTGTTCAGTTTGGCTGGTTTGGGTAGTTTGGTGGTTGATAGGGCTGTGGCAGTTTGGATAGGGCTTGGATGGTCCTATGACTTGATACTGGTAACGGAAGATTTCTGGGCTAAACTCAATATGGCTGGCACAGATATAGTAAGAATTTATTGGGAAAAATACTATATTGCTTGATGATCTCTCTACATAGCTATTTAAGATAGTTGATCCCTTTTATATATAAAAATACTAATAAAAATATTAATATAATATTTAAATAATAAAATCTAATATTTTTTTATTCTCTAAGAATATAGGATATCTCTTAATTCTATATATATTTTTTTAAGATGTATTAGATTCTATATCTTAGCTATTATATTAATTTAATTAATATATCTAAATATCTAATATATTTTTTTAGGAATAAAAGATTTTGAAGCTTTTATTTCTATTCTTATTTACCTATATTAACTAATTCTTAATATTAATACTAATTAAAAAAGAACTTACTATAAAAAATTTTAATAAGACTATTAGCTAGTATATATTTTATATTAATCTACTTAATTTATAAGTATTAAGCTTG